>MU967025.1:0-41016 GCA_036418165.1 Cooperia oncophora | reverse complement strand
AATACAGTCTGTGCATATTGCAGGTGAGCTGTCGCTTTTGGGCAGCTGGACGTTTGAGGAACGAAGCAATGGCGGGGTGGTTAGAACTAGTGGCGGCGCGTAGTGTCCTATGTTGATGGCGGCTGGCATACACACGGTGCGCCGGGGGTGGTGCCGGTTTTAAATAGGGTCAGTGGGTATGGATTGAGTGAGGGGGATACCAGATGAGAACGGCGATTTCGACGGAATAGGAGCACATAGCGCCTGCAGTGGTCGGGTAAATGGCTGTCTATGGGTTGCAATTAACGCGGATGGAAATGGGGGATTTCACCGCACAATCGAGAATGAACGATTAATGTTGCATTAATCAAATTGTGTAGGTTTTGATAGTCATACAGCCATCCACAATCATAAACAACAACCATTTAGTGCACTCAGAAGTGCATTGCACGGGCTAGCCAAGCTGAGCGTGACTGTAGGGGGGTAGTCCTGAGCGGGAATTAGCGACGCGTTAGTTGTTGTGGGATAGGTGAGGTGAAGGGCTACCATATTGCGCGACGACGCTACCTGAACAGGAGCGACGCAGCGACGTGCGGAAACCGAAGGCATTCCTTCGCTGTCGGAGGAGATGTATCGATTTATCCATGGCCCAGATTTCGAACTTTCATTTATGAAAAGTGCCGGAGCGCTGCTGATCATGTGGTTGCGTTTCTAATTCATTTGGTTAGAAGACAAGCGGTTAGTCCGACTTAAGCAGTTGCAGAGCCGGCCGAAGCCGGGCTTCCAATAAGGAGGAGAGCTGCGGCTATATAGCCGCGGGCGATCCGATGGGCGTAATAAAATAATAATAATGATGATAATTAATAATAATAATTAATAATAATAATAGTAATATAATAATAATGTTAGGGTGTCACACAAAAGGTTCGTTGGCATTGCGCTTTTTTTGCAGAGGCTTATTGAAGATAACTCACCAAGTTGAACTACCGGTCCATGATATAATCTCCATGGATACACACCACCTTTCGCCAACGATCGGTAGAGAGGAACTCAATCTCTCAGAAGCGCCAGCGCGACTCGCCAGCCCTCGATCACGTCCTCGACGGGTCGCGGTCGTTCTCAGTGCTTTTCGTCGCAGAGAAAGTTTCGCATGGACGGAAGATGTGGTAATCGATAGATAGACTGATGTCCGGGCTATATGGTGGATTGCGCGTAACGTCTGTTGATGCCCAGCCTGTCCAGACGGCGTTGGAGTAATCTCTCGCTTTTGTGGCGGGACGCCGCGTAGTCCAGAGCAATCCACTGATTGCAAGGTTTCATAGGGACCAAGGCGGCAGCTTCACCTTGACCTCCTGTATTCTTTAGAGAGGGGTCTCTTGCGTCATTAGTTGGCATTGTTAGGGGTAGGGGTTGCTATAGTGGACGACGCCGTTGACGAAGAGAAGCCAGAATCTTGGATATCCATAGTGCCATTTGGTGAAGCAAAGTCCGTTCATTTTGACATCAGTTCTTAGAAGGTGTGTTATCACAAATGCTGGACGCGATCACTGGTCTGTGGCTGACGTCTGGAGATTGTCCAGATATGTAAGTATGTTGCAGAACTATCACTCATACTTCAACTGCTTTATGTTGGAACACCACCAACAGACTACACACAAAAAAAGGAAATTTTTGAGCTAGCTCAGGCTTACAGAAGATAGCCATCGCGAGCGTACTTTGCGAGTTATTGCCGACCATGTATGCACAATCCAACGCGTTTGGTCGTAACGCGAACGCTGTTTACAAGTGGCAACGAACTTTTGTTGGACCGCCTTATAATAATAATAGTAATAATAATAATAATATAATAATAATAACTAATAATAATAATAATAAATGAATAATATTAACAATTTCGAGGTCGGAAGATAATCACCAAATACCCTAAGCTCCAAAGGCAAGAGTTCCAGTTGTAACTGAGAGTTCCAATAAACACGACCACCAACAAGCATCGTTTCAAAGGTATCGCATTCCGGATGCAGTGACGTATGCGACTCCGAAAGTAAGGGTTTGGCAAATCATTGTTGAATAATAGCTGCAGGGAAGTCGTACCTGCCCTTTGGGTGGAGGTGTCTCGTAAGCTCAAGTTCTTACTGAACATTGCAGTGCATCCAGCGCAAAGTTTAACTCTCATCATCCTCGTCACCACTAATCTACTGTCATCGCCTTACGTGGCCCACCATCTGTTGTGCCTTCTCACTACATCACATATGAGTGCTAAGGCTGCGTTCATGGCTTGCGACGACGTTGCCGACGTTGTCAACGTCGACGTAACCGGTGAAAACCCTTCAAAGACTGGATACGTATCGATCCGGCGTAACAGACGTGACCGACGTTTTCAGCGGCTTGGCCAGTCATCATCAGCTCATACACCATGTGTCGATGTGTCGTGGTTTTCCTGCCCGTAACTGGTCAGGGTACAGGGCCGTGGAAAAGTCTAATTTGTCCATGCCCCGCCTACCGTTTATGCTAACAGCCGCTTCGCGCGGCGCGTGTTGCGAGCGGCCCTCTTGGCACTTTGCCAAGTCCTGTAATTGCGCTTTGCAATAAAATTAGAACGCAATTTCCTTTAAGTGCTGCAAAATAAGAACCGAAGATTATGACGAGGGATAGAACTCAAGAGCAACTGTACTGCTTCTGCAACATTATTCAAAAGCCGCGCATTCCCACCAGAGCACGGCTCCCACAACGACGTCGTGAATTAATGATAAAAGATAAAGGATAAAGTCTCCGCCGTTGATCAACCCCTTTGTGGGATGCACGCATTCTACTTCCGTTCAGAATCGCAGTGGCTCACTGAATGCGATGTGGCTTATACTATGACTTGCGGTGGCCAGCCGATGTACAAATCAGTGTTTTATCCTCCCAGGCGAATTTGGTACCATCTTACCGTCCCCGGAGGGTAAAAGGCTTGGTTGGCTTAGGCGAAAGTCGACCCGGGATTTGAACCCGGCATCGCGCGAGTGGTAAGCGCGCCACTTGTCACTACACCACCCCCGCGCCAACAAATATCTGCCATGAACTGTTGAACAGATAAAAATACACTTCCGAGCCTTTCTGACCGTGCAAACACATCTACCTTCACGAAGGAAGCCCTTTCGAGAAGTTACACCTCGCCAATAGCTCTGCGTGAAAGCGCTATGCATGGCGCAATGCATAGGTGATGCCAGTGGGCGTCCAATAAACTATTCCCTGGTATACTTGGCAAAAACATGCGTTTTAGAAGCATACCAATGTCTTAAAGCCAACTGGAGATTTTCTGGCGTCGGAGGGATTGATTTTTCGGGCCGTGGGGGAGTGGTTTTTTTATGGTCACAAGAAGGAACTTTTTCGAATACAGACCTAGCGTTAAAATGAAAGTTGTGCTGGAAAGTAGAAAGTTTGCGTCCGGCACAGTTCTTTTTTTTCGAAAGGCCGTCTATGAAGCTTGCCATGGATGTCCAGAGCGTGGCGACTTGTGGTCGGCCCCCCATGATCACAAGAGGATCACAAGAGGATCACAACGGTGAAACTTCCTAGAAAGGGAATGTTTCAGAAATCATTCAATCCAAGTAACAAGAGCCAACCTAGTTCTACTCAGTAGCGCGACGCTGTAGCGCGACGCTGTAGCGCGACGCTGGTAGCGCGACGCTGTAGCGCGACGCTGGTTAGCGCGACGCTGTCGGCGACGCTGTAGCGCGACGCCTGTAGCGCTACAAGTATGACCGCTGCCTTAGGCCATTGTTATTGTAATGGTTGTGTGGGAATAAGGGCACGCCATTGCGTTGTGATCATTCCCGGTTATTACGACCCCCCAGACTTAGGGCCTTAATACCACCCCCGAGGGTACAAATGAAAGAAGCATAATCAACTCGCTTATCCTTCACCTCAGTTACCTCGTTACGAAATAAAAAAATTTATTGTGCTCTTATTTTTTCAACAACAACACACAAAGTTTCTCGCTGGGTATCTGCTGCAATATAATTTCACACTGTGGAAAAGGTGATGGAAGCGAAGCAATGAACAAAAACATGCCTGTACTGAGAAGCGCTTATTTACCAAAACTACCCGTTACGAAGTTAACGAGATAGCTTTTGTGAGTTTCGCATTCAATAGGAATTTGGTAAACTCTCAAAAACCAATAAGATGGGAAAGCTATGGGGAAAGCTATGGTACGAAGAATATGAATTGAGCTTTTAGATGCATGGCTTGGATAAGCTTGAACAGAACGTATCGATCCAAATTGCGTTTGAATAGCGATTGCTCGCGGCATTACCACGTTTATCCGCACACAACCGCGTATACAAGCCGAATTGGAGCGCATTATTTTGCGACCTGGGATCAATTTCAAGCCGAACACTCGAAAGTACCTTTTTTGAACACCTATAACTTCGTTGAAACGTAAAACTCTCTGGAAAGGGGGATTCGTTTGAAAGTAAAATCTCGGAAAGGGGGAAGTGGTTTGAGTTGTCCTTCACTTATCTTAGCTTCGTAGTCGCTGTGAACGTCGGTAACGTCTTCTACGTCGGATCGATACGTATCAACACTTCGGAAGGCTGTCGCCGGTTACATCGGTAACGCCCGCCGGGTATGTTGGTTGCGTCGATTACGTCGGATCAATACAGTATTCACATGCTATCAATATATATCAAAACACTTGCCAAAATGGCGGTTACGTCAACATCGCCGACGTCGTCGTAAGATATAAACGCAGCCTAATGCTCTACGGCTAACACTAGAAGGTGAGTGAATATGATAACTCTTGCTGAATTAACGGAGGTAAAGGTGAAGACTTCCGGTCAAAGATAAAACCAGTCAAGGAAAGCAAGTACACACTCGCCTAAGAAAAGTCGGGAGAGGTGGGAGAGAGCAGTTTCAGTTTTCCCGGTTGAGCACAATGCCATATTCGTTGAGCAGGACGTCGGCAGGAAGAACAAAGTCTATGATACCTGTACATGTATCCAGCGGGATTCACCCAGGTGTCTGTCACCTTCGAAACGGGCACAACGAAATGGCGAAACTGTTGGGCCGGAGGCACGTTGCGCCATCGTTGCGCCATGGGTCTCAGGAACATATGAGATCTTGGTTAGCATTTTCGACCGATGGGTCTACTATGACTCGAAAAAAATCAAAAAAAATTGACTAAATGTTCCTTACTGCGAGTAATCCCTGTTTCTGGTCACATGCCAATTTATTTTTGGCATCAACTCAGTCTGGTACAGGTACGCTTCTGAGTAGCCCATCGAAAAACAATTTTCAAGGAGAGAGCGCTTCTGTTTCGAAAGCACAGGATTCTTTGTTTTTCCAGCTCGTTTCCGTTAGAATGAAAGTTTCGGAAGAAAAAAGGAAATAAAAAGGGGAAACCATGGGAAAACAAATTTTTGTATCTGCAAGGATCCATGTCGTCAACCCATTGTTCACTCTTTTATTGAACGAAAAAACGAACTTTGTAATTCATGCATATTCCTCTGCATCATGGAAACCATTCCCAAAAGGAATTCACGTTCCGAGCGACCTCCCTGTGGGGATTAACGAGATGTTGTGTATTAGTTATGTGGGAAACTAGTGGATAAGAACCATAGAAAGCATCTTCAGTGAGGAGCTTTCCGGCTCTGAACACTATGTGAGTAGAGGAAACAGAGACCGTGAGTCTAGAAAAGCGGACCAGACCATGGCTTCGCTATAGGGATTACAATTGATCAAGAGTCTATAGTTATATAACCATGGTGCAACTAAATGATCGACGTAGATCTGGGGAACTGAAAGGCAGTTGGCCCAATAAATCCCTGACACGAGTAGGATTAGGATTAGGAATTCCGTTCTACCAGAATAAGGACCTGGAAAAACGGAATTCACTGTGTACCGCTTTCGCTAAGGAAGTTACCATCGTAAGGCCCTATTAGCTGCAACATACCGATCCGGACGCCCACCGCGTCTGCCCGCCCTTGAATGCCCAAACGCACTTGATGTTCGAATTGCTTCCTTTGCGAAGTGAAACAAAAGGAATGGACTGATATGAAGCGGCCGGCTGCTGCAAGGACATATGAGTACATAAGTGCAGAAGTGTCAATCTTAGAAGTCACGGCAACATGCTTACGGGAAACTCGTCCGACATTGCTTGGCGAGTCATTAAGAACGAAGGCTTTGCTCACAGGCTTTTAACCGTTTCACTTCTTTTTTTAGCCGATTTCCCAACGATATAGCAACCTGCCAGCATTTCACAACGAGTATCAAATTATCGTGTCATATGACTCCAAGTGGTCTCGGGTAGTCATCGCTATGACGTGGTGTCTAGCATTTCCTGTTTCGGAAGGAGGGATATCGCGCAAAAGCGCCTGTTATACAACGAAGCTGTTCTGCACGTTGGTTAATCGGGTGGCTGCCGTCATACTGTGAGTGTTCTTTTGCTCTACCTGCCATTCTGAGCTGGATCAGCAAATGAGAGGGGAAGCCATAACAAATTTACATGTTTTCTGTGTTAGGCCGCGTTCACAGCTTGCAATCGTGAAGAAAAGCCGAAACTGCAGAAGTGCGGAATCTGCAGAAGAGCAATTGATACGTATCGATTTGAAGAAAGTGAAGAAATGCCGAAACTGCAGACGTGCCGAATCTGCAGAAATGCCGAAAGTGAAGAAGTGCGGAATCTGCAGAAATGCCGAAAGTGCGGAATCTGCCGAAAAGCAATGGATACGTATCGATTTGAAGAAAGTGAAGAAATGCCGAAGCTGCAGACGTACTCATTCATTTGCCTGTCATTTGTTGTTTTCGGCTTTCGTGAGGTTTCTCAGCAAGTTTCCTGTGAATCTTGTTTCTTTTATTCTGATTCAGCTACTAGATTAACGCTCAAGGTATGTCAGCGAGTGAAGCAAATAAAGTCAAATCCTCAAAATCCTCAAAATAGTAACTTCACTCACTCTCAAGTTCTTTCAAGCGCCGGTGTTATGATCTCGTCCCCGACCGACCGAATTCCCGACCGAATTCTTGAAAACTGTTCCATCTACGTGGAACAGTTTTCAAGAATTTTTGTTTATTCATTCACCATCATATAGAACAACAGAAAAAAAAATCCAAACAACAGTTACAATCATTAAGAGGCAACAACAGAAACTCTTGGATTCTTTTGAATCTTTTGGATTTTTTGCAGCAAATTTTTGGCGCCTCTCTATTCTCGTCATCCGGGCAGTTGATTAGGGCGGTCGTCAACGGGCCGCAGCGCGTGCCAGGAACTATTTGCTTTTTCCAGGCTAATTTAGTCATTTTTTTCCACCTGTGAATATAAGGAGCTGCTAATCTGGGAAAAAGTAGCCAACACACTGAAAAGTTGGAAAAAATGACTAAATTAGCCTGGAAAAAGCAAATAGTTCCTGGCACGAGCTGCGGCCCGTTGACGACCGCCCTAATCAACTGCCCGGATGACGAGGGTATGTGTTTCATGTTTAGATAAAAATGAGACTCCGGGCACCATATTAAGAAACAAAACAAATCAAACAAAAAGAAACAATCAGTCTGCCTAGGTGGCCTAGTTTAATGTACACACTCAAGTCATGGGCGAAGAGAGAGCAAGTGTCCCTTTTTAAATAGAGTAGAACACATTCGAATTCCCATCAGTCCTGGAGCTAATTCACCGATGTTTCCTTTTCTGTTTGTAAACATTTTCCCTATCTCCTTCCATCCTCTTGAGTGACCTAACAACCTATCCTCTTCATTTTGGAAAGAAATACCATGAAAAAAGTATGGAAATTAGAATGAAATAGAATCAAAAACTGTAAGATTTTCAAAAGACACTGACAGGACTTTCCTTCCAACCTATATCTGCTGGAAACCACATCGATTCCACGTACGCCACGTGGAATCGATGTCATGGTAATTCTCTCCAAAATAAAGAAGATAGGTTGTAAGGTCACCCAAGAGGATGGAAGGAGATAGGGGAAATAATTACAGACAGAAGAGGAAGTAAATGACAGTGACAAGCGGCCAGCTCGCTTTCTTTGGCCAAATCCAGAATCAGAGGCCGCCCAGGCCAGGAAAGCATTTTACTTTCAGAGTGAGGTAGACGTATGTTATGCATAAAAAGCGTTTCTTTTCTATTCGACGTTAGAATTTGCCGGAGGTCCGTTGCGTCATCGGTACGCCAAAGCTGGTACCAAGATGTGAGACTCACTGTGCGGTCATCTACGGCCCGAAAAAACAAATTTTGTGGCTAAAAACTTGTTTCTAGAGGTAACCAGTAGTTCTGGTCACGATTCTGACACCCATTTTTGGCGTCAATGTCACCTGGCGCCAGCATATCTCCGAACAGCTGGGTCTGTGAATACTCACGAACTAGAAAGGAAAAAGAGGATCTTCATCGACACAGGATCATTGAGTTTTCGTAAATGTTTTTATCAAAAGAAAGTACCTAGGCAAACATGCATCTGAAAAACAAAAACTTGTAAAGAGCAAAATTTTGTCTCCGTGGCAGTCCGAACCATGAATCTATTTTTGGCGGTTTTTTTGAACCCCAGCGGGAAGGAACCTCAGTTTTTTTGGTCCTCATATGCGTCCCTACAATATGCGAGGAACCGTTTTCGAAAAGCGCACAACGCCCTGAACGACCTCATTTGTCAGAGCGAAGCTGCATAATTGCGATAATCTCAGAGGCTGAGGAGCAGACTATGAAGGACTCCTGCAAGTTGTTTGAGCGCGTGCACGGCTTTTATCCAGATCACCATATCCGTCTTCGTTGGCGTGAAACATGTCTATCAAAGTGTAACAAACTAATCTTTTACTTACCATGTATGAACTCGTTTTCTTGTGGTGACCCTATGGATGCTAGATCCGCATTGAATTGTTTGCATTTGCTACGGGCCTCCTCCCATGTCACTGCCTCTTTGAACACCTGAACATTGTTGCTAATGTGGGAGTATACCCGCAATTAATGCTTCTTCTTGCAGTACCACGTGCACAGGCGCTCCTCGTGCTAGTAAGCGGGGAATGTTGATGATGAATAACTCATTGATCATGACTGATTGGTAAATGATGACCGTCGGATCGCCCAGCTGTCGCCGGGATCTATTCCTTCTATGACACGAGTTTCACAATTTTTCCGTTTCAGGTGCACAATACCCCCCCCGCTCGGCATCGTTACATGCACGTGATCTATTAACGTCGTGATCAGTGCTACTGTCATAGCGAAAACGATATCTTGTCAATTTTATCAACTGATATGATTACTTGTCCAACTCATCAGCACATCAATGTAAAAGTCTACCACCTTGAACAACGTCGACAAAGGCAACAGGTCCCGCACAGGGTACAGCATGGGGACGTGCAAAATGGCGGTGTGAGTACGACCTCCCCCCTTCTAAGAGGGTCCAGTTACGGCCCCCCTCCTTCCTGCTCAAACTGACAACCAGGTGCATGTTTACACGAAATGAATCTGAAATTTGAAAGGCGGACTCTGCTTTAAAATACACACAATAAGAGGTCTCAGAATCATGCAATAAGCTGAACGACAGCCTCGCATTGCCCACAATTTTGTCTTAGAATTCAAAATATTAGGTTGATGGGAAAGTTCTGCCATACTTTTTTTACCCCAAGTATTCGCCTATTACCCGAAGAGGGCTGACCGGTAATGTGAGCATTTATACATTAAGGATTGATCTTTCTATTAGTGTCACTGACTCGGCTCCTGCTCATCCTTATTCTGCATTATGGACAAGAATGTTATCCGCACCTTCAGCACCGACCCCTTCAAGCGCTTCCTTACACTATTTCTTCTACCACCCTGGCGCCAGCATGGCAACTGTCGACGCCGAAATAATGGAGCTGCACAAGGACAATGTCTACAGTCATCAGGCAATCTCCCACGACGCTAGCTCTTCAGAGCGGGAGCCTACGGTCGAATGACGAAGTGAGTACGGGAGTACCTGTAATTTCAGCTCCAGATAGCGGTGGGTCAGAAAACTATTGAATGAAGAAGCTGCCTCCTCGGTCAATCCGTACGCAAGGCAGCTACGAGATCTGAAGCGAATCGTTAAGCAGAGGGCTAAATCCATCGGCACAGTCCGTCTTCAACGTGCTAGTGTAGCACGCCCCGTCAAAAAAAGTTGCACTTCATGCAAGAGAGCTGAATGGCTCTCCCCTTGCACCGGTGTAGTCCAGACATTGCTCTTTCTGAGTGCTAGTCGCCCCTTATTCTAGCGTTATACAGCCGAGAAAACCTCCACGACTTGAGCCCAAGTCAAAGTTGAGATGATGGCCAATTCGCGTCGCGCCGGCGTACATTATTAACCCATTCGCGACCAGGCGCGTTTTTCGAAAGCGGCCCGTTCGGACCAGAGCATTTGCGAGCTCTCAGCAAGTGTCCGCCACCAATGGTAGACACGGTCCCTCGCGACCCCTCACTAAAAATCCTAGCACTATTCAACATTTTGCTCCAGAAATTTCCTTTTTTACTGCACCATCGAGTGCAGGGGTTATTCCTCAGGTCACAAAAATGACATTCCTCTGTCCTTCGGTGCCACTTGCGCCAGTGTGCGCTAATTTAGTGTTAGAGTTCTTCCCTCGAAAATCCGTATAAGCTTGCATATTGAGGTAATTTAACATATTGAGGTGGCTCAAAACCTGATGGCAAGGAGGTTTTGAGCCTTGCCACCAGAAGATTTTGAGCCGAGCGGACGTGGTACTTTTGTTCAAAAGCTCAAACCAACTCCAGAAACGACTGCTAAGCCAAGTCTGTCCACATAGAAAGAAACTTGTTAGGTCGAAAGTTGGCTTGGTTCCGGATGTCTGAGGCAGTAAGGGGTTGACAGGCCCTATAGTTTTCTCACCGGCGCTATTCGGCGCTAGGATCCACCTGCACTGCTGTCGCTTTTTTTCGCTAAAGTCGCAGCTGTTCTGCATTCGAGCTCGAAGTCGGGGGGGGGGGGAGGCCCGAACACAATTGATAGTCGGTTTTTATCTTTGCAGAGCGCTACATGACATGAGCGCAATGTAATGCTCTGAAAAAGTCTGGAGCTCAAAGAAGGAGTGATTCCATTCTCCTGAGCAAGCTCAGCCTCAGCGTCGCATTGATAACCCTTGTGCCCTACGCTAACGTTCCTGCTAAAAATGAATGTCATATCAATAATAAGAACAGCGAATAACCAGTTCCCATCAATTTGCGTGAAAGAGGTGATATCACCAAACTGGCGCTTATTGGCGCCATTTGGCGCTGGGACCTCCGGTGAACGTCAACGTATTCGTGACCAGACCAGCAAAAAGCCCTGTAAATTTCCTTGAAGTTCGGTGAAAAAGGTAGTGGTAAGCTGGCGCGGCACCGTTCTAGCGCGCCGGCTTCGATGAAAGAAGGGGTGTAACGGTGCCAGATGGCGTCAAACACCTCGGGCGCCAGAAACGGACGTCACATTCGTGAGCGGGGCACTGAGTAACCCCTACCGGCAATTTTTCAGCAGAAATTTTTCCAGACGTTCTGGGCTCAGGTGCTGCTAGTTGAGTCGTGCCTGGGACCCTTATATCTGGAGATCTCACTGGTCTACTATTTGCATAAATTAAGAAAGGTATGAAGACTTGCACCACCGGGAAAAGTTCCTCGAAAAACTCGAACTATTTCTAAAAATTTCATCAAAAGCCCGTCCACCACATATGGTGGACATGGTCCGAAGTGGACATTTCGGTGTCCACCACCAGTGGCGGACATTGTCACGAATGGGTTAAGCGATGGCATTCACGAACTGTCCAAAACCTGGCAAGGATCTCTCAATAACATGGCTGTAGTTTCGATCTTGAACGCCTCTCTGTAAAAAGAAAGTCTAATTTGAAAAAATGTGACAGAACTTTCCCGCCAACCTAATAAAACTCGTCGTTCGACAACCATGTATGACATGCAACTTGTAACAAGGAACACAATCCAAAAAGCGAATAATGGTGACCTTCGGTGGAAAAAAATTAGCTAAACTGGTGAAGAATTAGTCCTAAGGTCAGTGTCTCGGGCCCCAGATATGCATTCAATGAATGCTGACGGAGAAATCATGAAAACATGCACGACACAACAAAGCGAAACATGAACATCACAAAAAAAATGCGGAACCAAATGAAAATGGACTAGGCGGTAGTATATAGTTCTATACTCGGCTATTATCGATCGCAACGTTGCGACCGCTTTCATTAGAAAAACGTCAATGGGGCGCGGTTATTGGACCTCCCAACGTACTGGGGTCTTTCGAAGGGTTATATCTCTTTTAGGCCGCGTTCATAGCTTGCGTTCGTGAAGAAATGCCGAATACAGGCGTGCGGAAAGTGCGGAAAGTGCAGAAGTGCCGAATCTGCAGAAAAGCAATAGATACGCATCAATTCGAAGAAAGTGAAGAAATGCCGAAAGTGAAGAAGTGCGGAAAGTGAAGAAAAGCAATGGATACGTATTGAATTGAAGGTGATGAAATGCCGAAACTGCAGACGTACTCATTCATTTGCCTGTCATTTGTTGTTTTCGGCTTCTGTGAGGTTTCTCAGCAAGTTTGTGGTGAATCTTGTTTGTTTTATTCTGATTTTGGTACTAGATTAACGCTCAAAGTATGTCAGCGAGTGAAGTAAATAAAGTCAAACATACAAAATCCTCAAAATAGTAACTTCGCTCACTGTAAAGTTCTTTCAAGCGGCGGTGTTATGACCTCGTCTCCGACAACTCCATCTACGTGGAACAGTTTTCAAGAATTTTTGTTTATTCAATCATCATCATATTGAACGACAGAAAAAAATCCAAACAGTTACAACCGTCAAGATACAACAACAGAAACTCTTGGATCTTGGATTCTTTTGAATCTTTTAGATTTTTTGCATTTGAATTTGTTACAAATTTTTGGCGCCTCTCTATGTATTTCATGTTCAGATAAAAATGAGACTCCAGGCACCATATCATGAAACAAAACAAATCAAAGAAAAAAAACAATCTGGGCACGTCCTGCCGCTGGAGGAACTACCAATTTTGAAAAACGGCATATCCTAAAGTTTTGGTGCAATTTGGCGTGCTTGCGGACATGCTTCTCATTTTGCGTCGTTCCTTCACGTTTCCCTCGTTGATAAGATACTATTTCCTCATCGTATTTCTGGATGAGTGCTTGAGGAAGGAAAATAAGGTAGAGGAAAGATAGAAGGAGTAGAAGTGAGGGAAGTGGATGAAGGAGGAAGGCTGACAACAGCTGATTACGTCTGCAGTTTCGGCATTTGTTCACGAACACAAGCTATGAACGCTGCCTTAGGTGTGCGGCTTTTGAGGAATGGTTAGCGGCATGCAAGGGCAATGTTCCTACTGTTGCGTTTTCTAGCTATTTGCAATCTGAATGTTTCCCCGTTCGTGAAATATTTCGGATGGGTTTCGGATAGGATAGAGGTAAATGGCAAGCGGGTTCTTATGATTCACACGAGGATTAATTATTTCAAATGCAAATTCACCAGAACCAAAACCGTCTTCAGAGCGCCCTATCTTTTTCCAACAAGCCTTGCAGTTATTCAGAAGACCCGCTAGATCAGCAGATATTTTAGATGGGTTACCAGAAAGATACCCTCTGAGCTACTCAACACTTCGACTCCTTGTGTGCCATTGTCAGGATACACCTGGAAACTTTAGTGTGCCTTCGAAACACATATTTCCCTTCAAATGGAGTGAAAGAGGAGCTCGGCTATCACTGATCGATTTGGTCCGAGTGGCGCCGTGGCGCGTATTTCTCCTAGTGGAGATGTTGGAAAGGTGTAAATTCTGGTTTCAGGTGTTTTTGTCCATGCAAGCAGATGTTTGTTTAGGGTTTGGAAAGGATAATACGCACGAATCGATTGAGACGTATTATTTAGTCACATACGTACTTACGAGTTCATGCTATTAATTGGTATTTATTTGTTTATTTGTTCTTGCTATTCTTGCTATATTGCTATCGATTTTTCTATTATTTGTAGTACTCCTTACATCCGGGTCTTCTGCAGCTTTCCGTCCGTTATATCAAACTTAGCAATGACACTTTTGTACTGTTTGATGCTTAGCGAGCCTACTTTATACTCCCCATGTCCCCTCGCGGCCAAGTATGTTCCCCTTTCTGGGGATTTCGCATGAAAAGAGGGCTGTTATACGAAGGAATTAAATCTGCTAGGAATACACTCATAGTCATTTTCATTTTTTTCAACATCTTGGCTTCCATAGCTTTATTCCCCCTATCAACTGAAATGTCATAGCATTGTCCAGTGCTGACTGGCCCTCGAGATTGCGACCCCCCCCCTCCCCTGCGGCCAAGTACGTCCTCCCTATGGGTTTCACACAACGATGCTGTACCCTGGTCCCGCATCAGCCCCTATCAGCTGTTATCACTTTATGTCAACCACCGATTGATTTCTTCGTCTCACTCACTATATCACTTGCTGTAACTAACGTTTCGCTGATGCTGTGACAAGCGCTGTGAATACGGTGACTTTGCCCTTCTAGAGCCCTTTATCAAATCTTATCAGCGGCTAACATTTCGTGTCACACAACAAAAATGTTCTTGTCCCACACACTGTATCATATCATGAAATTAACGCTCAAACGATGCTGTGACGCGCGCTATCAATATGGTGACCTTCCCCTTCTAACGGCTCCAAATCTTGTCAACTGTTAGCAGTTTTGTCACCCACCAATAATGTTCTTGTCTCATAAGCTATATGATATCTTGGAACTAAGGTCCCACCGTTGCTGTGACCCGGACTATAGACTTGGTGGCCTTCTACTACTGACGCCCTCATCGAATTTTATCAGCTCATATCACTTCCTGTCAGCCACCAATATATTCCTGTCCCGTACTCCATATCATATCTTGGAACAAAAGTCTCACTGCTACACGGGTGCAATGAATTTCGTGACACACACGAACACACACACAGGCACACATAGATATACTTAGCGGGTTATATATAGTAGGGTAGTAGGACGAGTTCATTTTCTATCGCTGTCAGGAAATCTCTAGGCAAAAAAATAAATAATAATTTAAGGCTCTGCGATAGATCTCTGGTAGAGTCACGAGCCCAGCAAGGACGAAAAGGAAGTGCCTTCCTGGGTGTGCTCGAATCCGCGCCCCGTCACACGCCCTATTGATTTCGGGACTCGTGGTTGTGCCTAGATAGATAGCGCTCGGTGCGCAAGGTAGCGTATCCATCTACGGACTATCCAATAATTTAGGTCTTCTTTAGTATCCGACTAAGTCGGACGGGGTTGTGTACTTGACGATCTAAACTCACACCGTGTGACTCGCTCAAGGAGAGGACCAGCACACGTATGCAACAGCCAGATCGAACCCGAGGAGGCACCCCTCTGCTGCTCCTGAGAATCAAGGAACACGTTGTACTATGAATTGCTAAGGGTAGGGAAAACCACCACTAGGCAGGGATAGCAGAGTGGTTAGGAGTGTAGACTCATGTTCACACCCTGGACCACAAGTTCGATCCCTGCCGAGGCACAAACCTGCCTTGCAAAAATTGCAAAAATGGGAACGATACCACCAGCGTCAGGCCCAGGCTGACAGGCCGGCTGATGGAGTAACCCGTCACAACAATCGTGACAAGTCGCAAAGGTATCAGTGTTAAAGCTAGGACGTCACCCGGAATGGCGCGCAGAATCCTCGCCCGAGTTCTTGGCCAGTATGCAAGGGCTACCGAGGGGGGAGGGTGAACGACCTCGGCCAAGTAAGATAGTTCGAATTGGGACCCTGAACGTGGGGTCGCTCATCGGTCGTCTTCCGCCTGGCTAAAGCTCGGCACGCTGCTCAGGACAGGTTCGTAAGGACCGTGAAGAGCAGCAACGGGGCCATTCTCAGGAAACCAGCCGGGGTCAGAAAGAGGTGGGAAGAATGCTTCGAGGGACTACTGAACGAAGAACTCCCTCGCAAGGACAGCAAGGATAGAGGCGACGGCAGGTCCCATCACGCCCTGGACGAAAGATGAAGTCCGCCGGGAGCTAGGGAGGACCGATAGAGGCATGGAAAGCCCTGGGGGAGCATGGAGTGAGTTGGCTCACACAGTGCCTGAACAATGCAACGGCTGAAGGGAGGATGCCAGATGCGTGGAGGAGCAGCACAATCGTCCCCATCTTCAAACAGAAAGGAGACGCGACGGAGTGTTCCATCTACCGCAGCATCAAGCTGACTCCCCATACCATGAAGCTATACGAGCGCCTGGTCAACACTAGGCTGTGGGAGCTTGTCCCTATCTCGCAGAAACAATTTTTCTTCATTGCTGAGAGGTCCAGCACAGATGCCATCTTCATCGCCAGACAGCTGATGGAGAAGTACCGAGAGAAGCAACGACCCTGCTACCTAGCCTTCCTGGACCTTAAGAAGGCATTCGACCGCCTGCCTCAGCCTGTACTCTAGAGAGCGCTTAGAGAACGTAACATTCCGAAGCACCTCATCTCCATAGTGAAGGACATGTACGATGGGGCTAGAGCAGCTGTACGCACACAGCACGGCTTGACAAAGGAGGTGAACATTAGTACACCAAGGATCAGCCTTCAGCCCTTTCCTTTTCCTCCTGACACTAGATGTCATGGCCAAACAACTCATGGTGGGACTCTGAAAACCATCCTCTACGCTGACGACATCGCCCTGACAGACAGCAGGGAAGAATTCCAGGACAAGGTGCAGCGGTAGCAGGATGTGCTCGCTGAGAATGGACTCCGTCTCAACGTGAAGAAGACCAAGTTCATGAGCTCCGAAGAGTGCAACGAACCCATCGTAGACTGCCATGGCGGGAACATTGAAAGGGTCGAGGAGTTCCAGTACCTGGGGAGCGACCTATCAGCTGATGCCAGCGTGGACCAGGCGGTAAAGACCCGAATCAACGCAGCGTGGATGAAATGGAGGGTGTCCACTGGGGTCCTGTGCGACCGGCGGTGCTCGAGAACGCTCAAGGCAGGGTGTACCGTGCGGTGGTAAGGTCTGGAATGCTCTACGACAGTGAGTGCTGGCCTATCTGCAAGAACCATGAAAGGCAGCTTCACTCAGCTGAAATGAGGATGTTGAGGGCCTGCGAGTGTGTCACCCTATCAGAGCCGTTCTCTACCTTCTTGTTGAAGAGCGCATGCGACAAAAAGTGGTAGAAGACGAGTAATACGAAGCATATGATACAGAATTGTCACTTCCCCGCTTCAACAACTGGTGTAGAACGAGTTTTTCATCGCGCCAAACGCAGCCGCACTGACACACCCAACCGTCGGCAGCAAACTGCAGTATACACCATTTTTCGTTCTCCGTCCACCACAAAGAGGCCACGACCAATGTCTCTCGACTGACACTCAGACCATCTTGTCTCCTGCACTGAGCAGAGATCGACTCTTACGCGTTCCAGTGCTTCTAACAGCTCGAATGAGCGCCCTGTCAAAGTCCCAACATTTAACGTTGCAAGACGAGCCTTCCGAACTTTGCCAGACTTTCGGAATAGTCTGATTGTCCCCCGATGCCGTCCTTGCATCGGGGTTCCTCGCATACTTCCTACACTTGCCGGGCCATTCGAGTGCGCGTGCTTCCGCGGACGCCGCAGCATTATTTTGTGAATCATGAGGCATCGTTAAACATTGTGATATGACATGGGGTGTTCGTAGGTCGGGTCGTCCCGAGGCCTGCCACCTGCCGTCGTGTCTTTCCGTGTTTGGTAACCACGTGAGGCGCGCAGCAACGCGAGGCAGGCAATTGGTAAGTTTCCTGTTTCCATCAGAAATTCTCACTCTCCACACTCCGCTCAACAAAAAGCTCTGCAGATCGGATAGCAGATTTGAGTCCATCATCCGAAGATGCTTTATACATGACAGATGTGCATTTCGAATTTGAACCTTGGTAAACTCCAGGTATCCGATCGAATGCTACGCCAGATCAGTTTGTGAGAGACCATTGTGCTAGTTCCTCTCAGTAAGAAAAAAAAGAAGTATTTGACCGCACTCATGTCTAGAATAAATAGCGTGTCGTAGGGCCGCAATCGAAAAAGTACACGTATCCAGATAGAGAATCAGTCGGCCTTTGGAAAATTCGCCTGTTTTCGTTTGTCTATTCATGTGATGGATACTGCATTTCGCTTAAATATGTGCTTCTCATCCATCTCGGTTACTGTGATTTCTTTTCGAGACTGTAAGCTGCCCATGATTCCACGACTCTCTCATTCCAATTCTTTTATTTTTGTTAGTTAAAAAACAGGCTTATGGAGTCAAATTCCAATGTACGACGTTCACATACACCTACCTTATATCCTTGTTCCGTTTCCGGATCAAAGGTCCAGTCATCCGTGCTCGCTGCAGAAACTAGGCTGCCTTTGGGACTGCAAATGAGCACAACTGCGACCGCAACGAATGAAATACTGAGCGCCATTTCTTGCAAAACTGTAAAATACTAATTCCCATTTCTCAAATAATCACCCCTATTATAAACAACAATTAATTATAAGTGTAAATCAGTTTGTCGGTCTGTGTGCGTTTCTGTACGTGTGTTGCGCATTAGCGGAAGTGTCGCAGCAACAACCGCCTTGACATGATAGGGGGTAGCACAGAAACACTGTTGAGCTGGATAGAGTTCCCGTGGTGCCCGACCAGCTCGCAAAATTCCTATGTCACACCCAAACCTGATATGCAACATTATATCCTTTGGTTGCCGATCTGTATGTACGCATATTGTAAACGTATGCGTGCACGTGCGTATGAATATATGTTGTGGGCATGTATATAGTTGGCCCATAAGTATGTCGTTTTCGCTTACATAAATTTACTGTAGGAGTTGTAAAGTCACCCAAGGATGTTCATTGCTGTTAGATAGATAGATATAATCTGACCAAAGTATGCCTAACTTTCTGTTCTGATTGTTGTGTTCTTCATTTAGGTTATGAAGAGGACCATCGTTCTGTCCGGAATGGAAGATTTGACTACATCGATCTGCTCTCACAAGGGAACCCCAACAGGTCGACCCGGCCATTTGCAATGAGAAGTAGGTATGTGGACGTATCTCGAGCCGCTGAATCCAAATCTACTCTCCGTTTTTGCGGAACGATTCTCTGAACGGAGTTACGGACCATCAAATCTTTGCTCCGTTGTATAAGTTGAGAGGGATGGTTGCTCACGCAGGTCGCCGATGGCCTAGTGGATAAGTGCACTGATTCATAAACACGATGTCGCATGTTGGAATCCTTGACACTCCGAACATTTTTGCTTTTGTTCAGAACATTCCATATGAGTCCCCAGAACACTTCTGTTTGGCCGGTTGACCTGAATCTCTGATTATTTGACAATAGAAGCGATCATTGCTCCATCTGTTACACCTTCTGAAAACTTGAATGAGAACTCCAATGAGAATGACCGTTTCTAGAGCTCGCATCGAGGAATGGAGAAGGTCGCCACTATTGCTAGGGAAGGTCGTCAGGTCCAAGTGGCCATTCGTAATGAATTATAGTTCACTAGATGTGGTTTTGGACGCTGATCTCGAATCTGCCTTCGAAATTTGCAGAACTATTCTCTGAACGGAGTTGCATTTAAATTCTGTGGGGAATGTCTCTTTTAAGTCTAGAATGCATTTAAACGTCAAATGGGTGCCATATTCGTGTTCAGGGAGCAAAATTACCCTTGGGGACAGGTTTCCAGCCAGATATTGACCTATCTTCAAAAGTCCGGTAGCAGTTGATCCGATGGTGGTCACCACTAGTTCCAGGGCCAGTCTCTTGTCGATTGCCTGTCTTTGGCCGGAATTTTCTTCTATATACCAGGAAAACTGGAGCAGTAACAAAATGAATGCGTAAGAAGGTGCAAGACAAGGCGTTGTGCAGGCAAATGTATCTGCAGTGAATAGGTGTGAACATCAGCTCAACTAACCATGGATGGTTCAATTATGGAAATCAGGTCAAAATGCCAGATTTGGCTGAGCAACTTGTGTATAACGGTATTTTGACCCGCTGAACACGAATATGGCCACTTGCTGAGCGTGAAAACGCCTCTATCGCTCATGACGGGCACCTGTACACCCCAATATTTTTCTGCACTACAAGGCTTCTACAAGGTGCCTAGGCGCATTCATAAATGGACGCAAAGTTTTCTTCAGGCAAGATTAGGTGAGCACTGAAGTAGTAGTGAAAGCAAAACTACATTTTGCCACGTTTGCGCAGGAAGCAAAAAAGTGAAGCCCAGCAGGGATTCGATCCCTCGACCTGTTGCGTGTTAAATGCGGTGGAAAAAGCCCCATAACTCCGTTCAGAGAATCGTTCCGCAAAAACGGAGGGTAGATTTGGATTCAGCGGCTCAAGACACGTCCACATGTGTACATCTCATTGCAAACGGCCGGGTCGACCTCTTGGGGTTCCCTTGTCAGTCGAAGTTCTCAAATTATGGTACCAGTTGAGATATATGGTGGATTCAAATATGGACCACGAAGCGTCGATGGTGAGGGAGCTCTAGAATATGCTGTCCCAATGATCCAGAATTGAACCAGTTTTTCAACGAGCCTTTTCTCCTTGAACAAACCTGGCCTAAATATGGTCTCCTGGGGTAGTCTAATTTCCTGAATACGAGTGGCAGATCCGTTTGGCTGAAAATCTCCTGGCGTCCGCTTCACAGGTGCCGGCGATTAGAGGTATCTTGGGCCCCGGGCCTGTGGTGGGGCCAGTAGGTTACGGGTCTAGCGGATGTGATATTCGTATTCAGGAACTCAAACGACCTCAGGAAACGAATGTTTAGCCAATTCTGCCCACGGGAAAAAGTTGGTCAAAACAAGTCACACTTTCGATGATTGGGGCAGTGAAGGGCTAACAGTGCCTATTCTTGCCTGTTGATTTCTTTGTTGTTTCAAGGAGCTTATTTTGTACAAAAGAAATGCACTCCAAAGAATGTGCTTGCCTTGAAGAATGGCTTTATTCTCCACATGGCTGGACCCGAAACCACACGAAGTTGTGCCCAAAGATGAGTATCCTTGGGAAAGCTTTCCTACGACGTGGCTTTAATGTGACAATCTTGCAGAGATCGTACTTGGAGGCACCTTCAATTATCACCCACATAATGTTGAAATATATTCTGTCCCGAAGTGGTGCTTTGGCACCTGCTGGAAGTCTTCAGATCGTGTAACAAATTCGACAGCCAAGAATTTTCTGCATGGAGTTGTCCAAAATGGCTCCATTTGTTCAGAAATATTCTTGGGCGGCATTCTCGAGAAGGATCCAATCCCTAGACAGTGTGCCCGTGAGACCTACAACGTATCCACTCGGCCACGCTGCTTCGAGCGATGAAGCCTCACGCCGCTAATTCGTTGGGAATGCCACAGAGCTGCCCCTTAAAAGGACCCGCAACTTGGTTCTGGGAGGTACACGGCAGCTATGATAACGGTTTTGTAATGCCCGTCCAAAGACAGTCGGTATACATCTCATTTCAAATGGCCACTTCGACATACCATCCTTCCCTTGCCAGTGAGAGTGTTCGTTTGACGACGAGCATCACGTACGCACGAAGCTCGCCATAGCCATCTTAGTGGACAAAACGTGATAACCGCATCTTCGAAGGCATGGCCATGTCCCACTGACACGCTGACACCGTCTGTTAGACTACTCTTCAAGTCGAGGTACTCGAATAATGACCAGAGATTCCCCAAATAGCGGCTCAGTGAAGGAATTGGTAGGAGAAAGCGAACACTAAACAGAATGGAAATTGATTGCATGGAACATCCTGCTATATATAATCCGCTAAGTATTTCTGTTTATCTGTCTGTCTGTTTGTGCGTGTGTCTGTCACGAAATTCATAGCCATCGTCCCAGTAACTATGAGGAGTTGATTCCTGAGTATGACATCGATTATGGGGAAGGAACATTATTGGTGAGCGACAGGGAGTGATAACAGCTGGTAAGTTCTGATAAGAGGTGCCAGAGAGGGTCACCGAGTCCATAGCGCGGGTCGCAGCAATAGTTGGACGTTGGTTACAAGGAATGGTGTGAGGTGTCGGACAGGAACATCACTGGTGGGTGACAAGAACTGTTAGCAGCTGGTTAGATCTGATAGGGGAGTTGGAATGGGAAAGCTATCATGTTCATAATGCGGGACCCAGCGTCAGATAGGCGTTGTCCAGCAAACGATATAAGGGGAGGTGGGGACGTCGACGATGGGTGACGGAAAGTGATAACAAGTGATAGTGGCTGATAGGAAACGTTGTCGTTCTTGCTTAGTCAAGGTGCTAGCGCCTTAATAGCACTAAATAAATTATACACATACCAGTCGGATCGCCCAGCCGTTGCCGGGCGCTACACCTTCTCTGCCACGGCCCGTCAAAGCCGAGCCGTCCTGGCTTCACTAGGTGCTCGAAACTCAGGCGAACTAAAGTGGGTAGAACGCGTCACATGGTCACAAGGCATTTTTTTAATCGAAATGTAGAAAAATAAGTCGAATTAAGTTGTAAATAGTTCAAATCAGTCACTACTTATGCGCATCTGTTCTCGGCCCTTGACCAGGAGAAGGTTGCATCACGTGTTAAATGACCGCAGTATGAGGAGTTCAAGGTGTGGCAATCCGGATGTGCAATGTAAAATGCAGCGCCTTGGTGCGTTCAAAAAGCCACAACTGTGAGGCAGGGGAGGCAGTGAAAGAAGTCTAGTTTGTTTTGTCCTCAACATGTTTGTCACACGGGGAACCTGCGGTGATCGAACACAGACAGGACGTCCTCACTATGAGCTTTTTGTTTCCCTCCTACTTCTTTTGGTTCTTTGGCGACCTACATCTCCTGACACATCACTGTTTACCACGAATCCGGCATATTTGAGCAGGTATTTTTTGATTGAAGAATCTCACGGTTTTTCAGGTGCACAATAGACTCCCCCCTAAAGCTCGGCATCATTACATACATGTGATGCATTAACTTCGTGATCAGTGCTAAGAAGGAAGTGAGATAAACCAAAACTGTCATAGCGAGAACGGCATATTATCAATTCATCAATTGATATGACTACCTGTCACGTCATCAGTGCATCAATGCAGTGAATCTCTATAGTTTAATAGTGTAAAAGGTCTACCACCTTGAACAACTTTGATGAAGGTAACAGGTCCCACATCAACCACTATCAATTGTTATCACTTTATGTCAATCACCGTCGATTTCTCCGTCTCACTCACTATATCACTTGCTGTTACTAACGTCTCGTTGGTGCTGTGACCTGCGCTGTGAATACGGTAACTTTGCCCTCTAGAGCCCTTTATTAAATCTTATCAGCCGCTAACAGTTAGTGTCAGTCATCAGTAAGGTTCTTGTTCCATACACTGTATCAAATATTGGAATTAACACTAAAACGATGCTGTGACCCGCGCTATCATTATTGACCTTCTGCTTCCAACGCCTCTCATCAAACTTTATCGGCTGTTTGCAATTCTTGTCACCCAGCAAAAATGTTCCTGCACCATACCCTATATCATATCTTGAAACTAACGCTCCACTGTTGGTGCGAGATTGTAGATTGTCTAGGGGTTTGTTGGATTTCCTTTTTGACGCCTCTTATCAAATATTATCAACTGACACCACTTGTTGTCACCCACCAATAATAATCCTGTCCCATACTCTATATCAAATCTTGGAACCAAAGTCTCACTGCTACTGGCACGGGCGCCATGAATTGCGTGGCACACACCAACACAAACATACAGACACACACAGACGTGCTTAGCGGATTGATATAGAGTAGAATACACATTCATGTTAAAAGGTCGAGCGCGGGGGGGAGGTATGTAGCTTGCCTGAAACAGGAAAGCTAGGAAAAGGAGCTAGGAATACTGAAGAACTAAATGCCTCAATAATGTAACACACTTTGAAATTTTTATATTCAAACTCTTAATTACTGATAAGAACTAATAACAATGAGGTAGTGTGAAGCAAATTACAACTATCGTGTCCCGTATATTAGCTCTGCAAGCATAACTGCGACGACTTCAGCGAGTGGATTGAATGGCAGTGGAATAGGTGAGCGCGCATCGGTAGGCATTCAGATGAAGGTAATGGAAACGGTACTTGTTCATCTATCGAGGGATTCATACTGCGCTGTCATGTCAATCCGTACTTTCTACCTCATCTATAGATGGGTGTATAAAAGCGGGCTATGGTGGAGCCACCGCCCGTCCTTCACATATAAGCGTGGACTCAGGAGTGGAGAATCTGTCTATTGCGATTCGATCAACACAGCGCAGCATGCGTAATTCACTGGATGAACAGGTTCCGTTCCCACTATGAAGCGCGCCTGCAGAAGTCAGGCCAGCCCGGTGAAGCCAGGCTAGGGAATTTGAAGGTAATTTTTGAAGGTATCATAGGTAATTTGAATTTTCAGGCTGCCGGCTCTTACGATCCCAGTGAGCGAGAGCAGTAAATAATTCTCGAAGCTTTGGGTGGATTGACGGTTCTGATCACATTTGGTCTTTCAATTAAAAGGGCTGATAGCCTATTCACGCGACTTGAGCGAGCATTGGTTAACTCAGCAGACCTAAACATTATTTCGTTTAAGCAGATAGAAAGCTTCGGAGTTTGGAGCTCCTCGCACATTCTTTCCCGATTAGCGCATACTCGCCTACTCACTTGCTGTTGATTAATGCCTTATGCCGGGCTTTTTCAGCGGCTTATGCTCTCTTCTTCCTTACTATTTGGCTCTGTCATTTCCATTTTCTGTGAAGAATCAGGTTATTATGCCCACTGCCTTTGCAGCCACGTTCATCCGGATGTACACGCTTTCAGTGGACAATGTAGCCCAGCCAGCAAGCATAGAGGATGTACTGCTGTCGAGGCTCCGGACTATGAGGACTTCAACTGACCACCCGTTGACTGCCGTTTATTTCTAGAGGCGACTTCAGGAATACTGTTTCCCGGCGAGGAAGCACGGATGCTCTCTTACTGAAAGCGAGCCCGCGCCTCAATCCATGGTCGTCCTTCCTTGTGCAGGTATGTTCAGCCCCAAAGCTAGATGCTATCCCACTCTCGCAAGTCCACAGTGAGCGAGGAGCGAGCTACAGCGCCTCAAAATTCGTGTTTCGCCCGCTCAGTTGGACCGCCTTACTTGCTAGCTGCCCTCTGACGAAGAGTCCGCTCAGTTGTTCTTTGTTGGGACGGCGGGCATTAATCGGAGCTGCATGTACTTTTTGCTGACCGCGCTCGTGCCCATAAATAATTCTGCTCTCCTTCATCACATTTTATTCAATGGGAGCACACACAGTCTACTTCAACCCATCTCGTAAGGTAAAACGCGTAAAAATCACGATTGATTCAATTTCTGCGGTGCAAAAGCTTGACATACACCAAAAGCTGCACCGTGCACGTAACCCCAAATTTGAACGCCAGATTTTTCAATTTTTCCTTTTTTCAAGTGTTTGTAATTCGTGTCTTCGTTGTTTTTCATTTTCTTTTCTTTGAATCGGATGTTGTCCAATACTGGGAAATGTCATGAAGCGATTTGCGAGCCAGGGTTGTCCACGGACTGCAGGGCAGTGTAAATGTAAAGGACCAATGTTGTTTGTGGTGTTCTTGAGGGCTCTTGTTGCTTTTTTCCTTCATTGCGGTATTACTTATCAGCTACTATTTCATAACTGATCAGCAATCATCCTTGACACTTTTATCGCGGGAGCTGTCTTTAAAGATGTTCACACATGTGGAAACTTTGCTGATACATTGTAGCAAAGCGCATTGGTAGCAAGAGGGATTCACAGGCAAATGGCCGTGGGGTAGATTCCCGTGACGTTTCCTTTTTTTCATGAACATGGCCAAAAAAAATCTTTGCTCTCTTGCACTAGCCTGTAAGACCCCCAGCATTACATAAATGCTAAGCTGTGTTAAGCATAGTTAGTGCTATGATGTTCCTCATCACAGTGACACTGATCGTACTGAAAATCTTACCTCATACTTCTATCACAATAGAAGCGAAGCATCACTTAATGAACAGAAATACAAGATGTGGAAACGTACCGCACGAACCGTTGTTGGAATGATCGCTCTATTGATCGAAGTGTTCTTATATATTGGAAGATAAGATACGTATCTCATTCTCCGTATCATGTTCGTATCAGCGTTCCCCGATAGATTCTATGCGTGACTATACTGGCTAGCAGAATTGTAGTGATTCGTAAAATCTAAACCTAACATCCTGCCATGTTGAATCTACTTAGTCTACTAGGGTGTCTGTTTACCCATCAGTTCGTAACTTCTTTAAATTTAGCTGTGGAGTTATAAAATCGATAGGTGATATAGGGGCGGAACATGCACAGTATGGATGGGCGCCAGAAAGTGATAAAAGCCGCAGCCGAGGCGAAGTTTGTCTGTTGGTGTGTGTGTGGGTGTGTATGTTTGTGTGTGTGAATGTTTGTCTGTCTGTATGTGTGTTTTCATAACTTCTTTTCGGAAATTCACAACTTCCTTCAAACAGCGACTGTGCGCTCAAACTGATAAGTGATGAAGGAGGTCGTACAGGAACACTACTAGTAGGGGGCAGGAACTGATGAGAGTTGATAAGATGACATAAGGAGTCTTAGAAGGGAAGGACCACTGAATTTATAGCGCCGCCCCAAGCAACGAAGGGATTTTGGTTTCGAGTATTGATATAGAAGGCAGGATGGAAACATTATTGGTAGGTGGCCTGACGTGATAACAGTTGATAAGATAATATCAGGAGTTTCAGTAGGGAAAGGTAACCAAATTCATAGCACCGGCCACAGCGACGAGGGGACGGTGGTTCCAAGAAGTAAGAAAGGCGTAGGATGGGAATATTATTGGTGGGTGGCAGGAAGTGATAACAGCTGATAAGAGCCCGAAAATTCACGCAGAGTTGTAGCGACACTAAGGAACTGCTCCAGCAAGTAATTCAGAGGGACATTAAAGGTGGGAGATAAATCCTGACAGTGTCGACAAGGGCTTTTGGAAGTCCGTATATGCTCGCATCATTGTGGCCAAAGAATCGATGGACAAAGGCTCAGTGAGTCAAGATATTAACATCCTCCAGCAAAATCCCTCACTTTGGCGGTCGGAATTGCTTCCACTGCTGAGCGCTCGAGTTTCACCGAAAAGAGAATGTCTGGAGTTGTTGGCTAGTGAGGAATGATAAGAGCTACTAAAGTATCGACATTTTTACCGTCTAAATTCTTCCAACCGCTATGCTATACTATATAAAACGAATGCAACGAATGGTACTTTTAGAGATATGATAAGCACTAAACACTAGCAAATGTTCATCAAAAGAGAGGAGCATGATGAAATGGGCCGTTTTCGGAATATAGGAATTACGCTGAGTGCTCAGCACAGAAATCCTGTCAATTATCTGTACCATGAATTCGACCATGCGCGCAGTAATGCGCGTAAGCCAGACTGGTAAAGTGATATGTAGTCAGCTAGTTTTTAACACGCGTCACAGCAATTAAAGGAAGCTGGTTTCAGCGAATCATGCACGAAATGGGGCGAGAATGTTATCAAAAAGAGACCACCTTCTTAGTCGCGTGGCTCCAGCCTGGAATTGAGGGCACTTGACGACGTGTACTTGACAGCGCTACTGTTGCACTCAGATACTTGAGTAACTTGAGTAATTGGGCACTTGAAGCAGTCCTTTCGTGAAGTCCATTGTATTCCAAGGACTTTCCGGTGAAGGTCAGCTGATCGGTACTTGGCGTCTATTACTTGCATGAGACCTTCATCATTAGATACGAATTCTCTGAGGTTCATGCTCAGAACATTGAACATTTTCTTGCACTTGATGTATTTGAGACGAGCTTCATTACGACTTTCTGCTGTCAGCAATACGTTGTCGACATGAAGATGCTTTTGATTTTGATTTTGATTTCACGAAAATCCCACAGCCATAAGCATCTCGTGCCATCTCGTTCACTTTCTTGCAGTCTCACTTGTATGAATGCCTTTTCAACGTCTGCAATGAGTCCGATTCTTCCTATCCTGAACTTGAGAAAGATTCTGAAGAGTGACGGAAGAATCACAGTACCTCTCTGTAGAATCTCATTTAGGGAACGATATCCTCTGTAATGAGCTGATGCCTCGAAGACTATTCATAGCTGTGTAATCGATTTGTTAGCGGTCACTACCGCTTAGCGTGGAAGGTAGTGTATTTTGGTGATTGAGATATGCTTGTCTTTCACCCACTTGTTCTCGTCCATCCTCATCGTCTGAAGGCTCGTTATTCTCTTAGACCACATTTATTCGAGGTTCTAGAGACCAATACTTGTTCCACTGAATGAAATCATCAGATCCATTTGGGACGTGCGTGAAGGATACCGCTGTGATGACTTGAGCTGGTCAGATCCGACCAAGATACTGGGATTTCACTTGCCGTTGCTGTGATGGCAGCTGTATGTTCAGTGATTGGAGGACCTCATTGTCCTCTTTGAGAGAGGTGGGACCGCAAAACCTTTTGCGAAGATATCACTCGTTAGCAAAGCAAGCGTATGGAATTGTCGATCATTTCCCACACTGGGTTGAACTCTACGTGATTGCGCTTTTTTGCACTTCTTTCGAGCGAACGTGTACTAGCACAACTGTTTTCTCTTCAGTTGTCGGCAGCAACTCTTGAGCCAGAGCGGTTTTGATGAACGACATTTCAGCTCTTGTGTCTATTAGCACTCAAACTCTTCGGAGGTTCATTTAGTTGTGTATCGGGACTTAATGGACACTTCGCCGATAGGTAAAAACGTCTTCTGAGGAATCGCCCCATCACTTGAGGGCTGTGTACCTGGAACGGTTCCTGTACCGCGACCATCTAGTGCTGCGGCTTCATCGTTCTCGGAACTTGACTTTCGTCCGCCACCAGATTAACTATAGTCGCCGTCTTGGCTTGCTTCTTCTCAGACCTTTTGTCAAAACGTTGTGAGGTTTCTTGACAATTTCCTCTTGTGAATTGCTTCGAGGATTTATTTGAACTTGACGTAGACTTGAAACAACAGGATGTGTGGTGCGGACCTTGGCACCGGAAACAAGGTTGCCTGCTGCAGTCTGATGTTGCATGGTGCGCTGATGCGCATAGCTAGCACAAGTTCCTTTCTCGCAGGTATTGTGCTCGTTGCTGCGGAGTTTTGAGTACTCCGCACTCTGCTGGTTTGTGATCTCATTTGCAATACATGCATGATAGCATCTTGCGAGATCGTACTGCTTTCTGTTTATGTGCCTCGGGTAGGCGTCTCCCGTCGCTCTTGATGATACACTTGAAACATCTCATTTGCAGAAAGCACGTCCTCCATAAGATCGAAAAGACCTTCATGGAAATTGGTTGGAGACTTGAAGGTGTCGAACGTTTTTTCGCGAGGACTTCCCTTTGAAGTCTCTTTGGGAATTTGGATAACATCTTCTTCATCATCCATTGACTGTCGGCTTCTTCGCCTTTTGTCTCAGTTGTGGAATGATTACTTGAATCCCTCGAAGAGCGTACGCTGATCCTTCAGGGATTGGCTAAGCAGATGGAAGTTTTCCAGTCTGTTGATCAGCTTCTGAATAAATTCTTCCTTTGAACCGTACCTGTTGTGCAGGAAGGTCATGGCTCTGGAGTAATTATCCGCCGTCACAAGAAACGGTGGGTAGTTAAACTGGTCGGGGTTCATTAACGTGAGCAAGTTCAGCGGGGCCTTTTGGGAAGGACTGGTGTGCTGCTACTTGAGGGAGGATGATACTCGAGGTCTCGACATTGAAACACAACAGATGGGGGCTGGCATTTGACTCTTTTTCTACTACAAATTAGAGCAGACTCGAAAAATAATGAAATAGACTTTGTTTCCGGACTCACAGAAGATGCTTCGGAAAAAAGCAAAAATCCAGACCTGCCGAGGAATCGAACCCCTGACCTCGCGATAGGTAAGCTGCTTCGTGGATGCGAGATCAGGGGTTCGATTCCGTAAACTCTGAAAGCAAATTTGAGTTCAGTGTCCCGAGACCCACACGCCAATATGCATCCCATCCAGCGTGGCCATGAGACCTGTTGACCTTTCCTGGTGAGATCACTCGAAGTGAACACTTGAATGCTACTTTTCACTTGAATGGAAAGCGAATGCGAAAAAAGCAATCAGCGTGCAGGATGTCGAAAATGTTGATTGCTGATTAAATTGCCACTTCCTTATTGCTGAAAGTACAAGCGATTTCATAAAGAATAAGTGATGGTCAAGAAGGAGGAACATCAAAGACAGCTGTCGGTTTTATGAATGTTTTCAATCGCCGAAATTGAGTAGTTGAGTGATTTGGAAAACTTATCATTCATTCCTTTATGCAGTGCGTTCAGCGACAATGATGTGTTATGGCACGCCAGTGCCAGTGTATTTGCGCAAAAGGCCTGCCTTCCCCCAGCCCCAGAAGCTTCAAAACATGACACCGAATTCACATCATCGCTTCGTGGATAATCTGTGCGATCTCATTGTTGGCGCGAATAAATCATTTATCGGGTTCTCGGTTCGCCGGTTATACAAAAAGTGTCGATGTGTTGATTATTCACTAAATTTGCTTCGCGACTCCTCACATTTATAATACTTCACTGTTCCACTTCAGATACCTCGTATAAATATGAGCTCACTACTTTCGAATAAAACACCCAGCAAGTAGACAAAACATCGCCAGTTTTACTGCAACAGCTGATCCCTTAGAATCAGGCAGGGATAGCCGAGTGGTTATGAGTGGAGACTCATTTTCACACCCTTAGCCACGAGTTTGGTCCCTGCCGAGGCACAAAACTGCCTTGCAGAAATTGCAAAAATGGGGACGATACAAGCGTCACGCCCAGTTTGACAGGCCGGCTGATGGAGGAACCCGTCACAACAATCACGGCAAGTCGTAAAAGTATCAGTGTTAGAGCTAGGACGTCACCCGGAAGTGGCGCGCAGACCCTATCCCGAGTTCTGCGGTCAGTATGCGTGGGCTACCGAGGGGTGAACGACCTCGGCCAAAGAAGCTAGTTCAAATGGGGACCCTGAACGTGGGTTCGCTTACTGGGAAGTCTCGTGAGGTTGCCGACCTCATGAGACGCAGGAATATCCAAGTCCTAAGCCTTCAGGGAAGGGTGCGAAGGCCCGCAAGATCGAAGAAGTGTGTCAAACTCTTCTACAATGGAGCAAACACCAAACGGAATGGCGTGGCCATAGCGGTGGCAGAGTCCCTCAAAGACTGCGTCTCCTCTCAAAAGGTCAGTGGTCGGATCATGGGAGTGAGAATGGACACGAAGGAGGGGTATTGGACCGTATGACCGTGTACGCACCACAATCCGGTTGCTCCGCGGTAGAAAAGGATGAGTTCAACCTAACCCTGGACGGGACCATAAGATGGATTCCGGAAGGTGACTACCTCACCATAGTTGGAGATCTGAATGGCCATGTGGGAGGTGGCATAAGGGGTCTAGAAAGGGTGCATGGAGGTCAAGGAATAGGGGCAAAGAACGCTGAGGGAGAACGGATCCCTGACCTAGCGATAGCCCACGACTTAGCAATCAGCAACACCTTCTTCGCGAAAAGGAGGACTCAGAAGATAACCTACAGCAGTGGAGGGAGACAAACGGAAATAGACCATGTTCTGGTCAGAAGGTCGTCTCTCAAAACCGTCAAGGATCAAGGCACTGCCTGGGCCCTCAGCACAGGCCTCTCCTGGTAGACATGGCCGTAGACCTCCACAAGAAAAAAAAGGTGAGAGCAGAGCGGAGAATTCGGTGGTGGAAAATGCGCAAGGTAGACCCACATGGGCCAGTCCAGAACACCTGGACCCACGCCGTCGAGGTCATCCTTCAGTGTGCAAAGGAAGTCCTGGGAGAGACGCGCGGTGGCATCAGAGGAGTCTAGGCAATCTGGTTCTGGAACAAGGAGGTCCAGGGAATTGCCAAGCAGAAGGAAGCATATAAACGGTGGCAGAAGACAAGGAGCCCAGAAGACTTTGCTGCCTACAAGAGCTGCAAGCGACTCGCTAAGGCGGCCTTGCTAAGGCCGAGAATACGGAAATGGACGCCCTGTATACGAGAAGCTGAAGAGCCGAGAAGAGGACAAGTTCGTCTTCCGCCTGGCTAAAGCTCGGCACCGGCTCAGCACATCAGGGTCGGGAAGGATGTGAGGAGCAGCAACGGTGCCATTCTCAGGAAACCAGTCGAAGTCAGGAAGAGGCGGGAAGAATACTTCGAGAGACTACGAAGAATTCTCCCGCAGGCTGGCCCACAGTTAGAGGCGACGGCCATCACTCCTTGGACGGAGGATGAGACCGCCGTGAGCTTGGGAGAATGAAGCTCGGGAAAGCAGCGGGCTCAGACAGGGTACCGATAGAGGCATGGAAGGCTCTCGGTGGGCATGGGGTGAGTTGGCTCACACACTTCCTGAACAATGTAACGGCGTCCTCAGGAAGAAGGGTGACGCGACGGAGGGCTTCAACTACCGCAGCATCAAGCTGACTCCCCATACCATGAAGCTGTAAGAGTACCTGGTCAACACTAGGCTGACAATTTGGCTTCATTGCTGAGAGATCCAGCACAGATGCCATCCTCATCGCCAGACAGCTGATTGAGAAGTACCGAGAGAAGCAACGCCCCTGCTACCTAGCCTTCCTGGACCTTGAGAAGGCATTCGACCGCCTGCCTCGGCCTGTACTCTGGAGAGCACTTAGAGAACGTAACATTCCGAAGCACCTAATCTCCATAGTGAAGGACATGTACGATGGGGCTAGAGCAGCTGTGCGCGCACAGTACGGCTTGACAAAGGAGGTGAACATTACGGTTGGGGTACACCAAGGATCAGCCCTTAATCCGTTCCTCTTCCTCCTGACTCTAGATGTCATGGCAAAAGCACTCACAGGGGGGAGCGGCACTGAAAACCATCCTCTACGCTGACGACATCGCCCTGATAGCACACAGCAGGAAAGAACTGCCGGAAAAAGGTGCAGCGGTGGCAGGATGTGCTTGCTGAAAATGTGCTCCGGCTAAAAGTAAACGTAAAGAAGACCAAATTCATGAGTTCCGAAGAGTGTAACGAACCCATCGTAGACTGCCATGGCGGGAACATTGAAAGGGTCGAGGAGTTCCAGTACCTGGGGAGCGACCTATCAGCTGATGCCAGCGTGGACCAGGCTGTGAAGACCCGAATCAACGCAGCCTGGATGAAATGGAGGGAGTCCACTGGGGTCCTGTGCGACCGGCGGTGCTCGAGAACGCTCAAGGCAGGGTGTACCGGGCGGTGGTAAGGTCTGCAATGTCTACTGACAGTGAGTGCTGGCCTATCTGCAAGAACCATGAAAGGCAGCTTCACTCAGCTGAAATGAGGATGTTGAGGGCCTGCGGCTTGACATGACTCGAAAGAATCAGAAACGAGGACGTCAGGGCGGTCACACAGACCGCTCTGATCCAGCTGAAGGCAGGAAAGCAGCGACTGCGATGGTATGGGCACGTGCTGAGAAGGCCTGAGGATCACCCAATAAGGAAGGATTGAAATTCGAAGCAGAGGGCAAACGACCATGACGAGCTCCGAAGAAAAGATGGAGGGACGTCATCAAGAAAGACCTCACTGAAGTGAAAGCCGCGGCAGAAGATGCAGTGGATCGGAACAAGTGGCGACATCTAACACGAACAGCGGATCGTGCGACGGCGCGGGACTAAAGCTAGGGAGAAGGAGTTGATCCTTCAGGACCGGATGAATAATTTATTCTCGCTAACAATAAGGCAGATCATCCACGTCACCAAATGTCAATTTCTACGCTCCATTTGAGCTTTTATCAATTGATCACCTCTGTCGTCCGTCATTCACGTCCAGATTTCAGATCAGATAATACGCTGAAATCAGGCACAGATTAGTGCGAAAGTCGTAGAAGATCTCGTGACATTTCATTTCTAAATTCCACATCAGCTCTTGTTTATTGCTGTCCTCTCATCAACGGTGTCCTCGCTCCACCACACTACCTGTGTTAACCAATTCTTTACCATTGCTACGACGCTTGAAATCACATAAGTTGTGATCATCTCCGCCGCCTACCACCAATATTCCTATACCCCACCTTATATCTTGGAACGAGCGTCGCACCAATGCTACGAATACGGGGCGCTATGAATTTGCTGACCTTCACCTTATGAGGCTCCTTATAGGGTCCTATCAGCTGTTATTACTTCTAGTCACCGACCAATGATGCTCCTATCCCGTGCCCTACCTCCCTCCTAATTCCTACCTCTTGATTGCTTGAACCAACTTCAAGCTGTCACGGGACGCACCTTTCTCATACATACCACAAGATTTGAGCTTTTTCTGTAGATTGAGAACCGAAAATTCAAAACGTAGTTGTCGAAACTAACTTTTGGGTCAACCCGAATTTCCTCTTCAATGAAATAAAAATAGGCACATGTCGAGAAATAGTAAAAAGGCAATTCTATACTGGGTATCACCGCAATTACAGGGTCGCAGTCAGCGGTTCTCAATTGCGGCGTTTTCATCCTTGGTTGCTTCCTGCCTAAATCAACCCGATCGCTATTGGTAGAGCAAGGGAGCCGAACGCGGGCTCGAACCGCGCTGCTCACGCCGCCTTCGACAGTCCGCAATTATGAGGACATCTCCTCCTTATATTGCGGAAAAAATTATCTATCAAACAGTGTAGAACATATTGGAAACAATTGTCGTTTTCCAAATAAAAATTTGTGTGACAAAAAAAACGTTATCACTTCTGGTCCAACCTAATAGTTGGCGTCGAGTGTTTTCTTTACTCCGGTCGTGTTCTTGAACAGTTGTGGTACCGAAATCGGAATATTTCTTGTCGTACAAGCGGATGATGAGTGGCATTTTTTTCTCCAAGGCGGAACACGTGTGCAGAGTAAGCTTCCGGGAGTTCTAGAAACTTTTGAGGCCCTCTGAACACCATTGCCGCGAAGGCACGTTGTTTCTCTTCTTTTCTGACCTTAATCCTGGCGATTCCCACCTTCGTCTGCAGGGTGTTGGAGAATGCTCCCGATCGCAGCCCTGTCTAGTCTGTGAGCGTCAAGTTCAAGAAAGGCGAATATTCTATCGAAGATGACGAAAGGATAGGGCGGCCAACGACTGTGGATTTGGAAGTATCACAGAAGCAGCTGGAGGCGGACTTATACCGAACCACTCGTGAGCTTCCTGTAAATTTGGTGTGGTGGTCCGTGGATGGGCGTAATTAGGAAGGCGCTTCAAAATCGGCGCACGGTTATTTACACAATGCCATGAATCACTAGAGGGACAGGGATCATAAAGGTCGACACGACTACTCTCTGTTCTTTCACCACTTAACGCATGCCCTTGTCGTGAAAATTAGCCAACATCTGCTGCCGCCCGCCCTAATTGGCTAAACAAAGGGAAGGCAAGTAGAAAGACGCCCGAAACCCGATGTGCCGAGGAATCAAAGAGTAACAAAGGTTACCAGAAACAATTCCGGGGATTCTCGAGCTGATATCGCCGTATCATAGGAGCGCACGACGCCGTCGCGCGACCAGTTTTGCCACGTATTTTGACTAGGGGATGAAGCTACGCAAATTCGCTCTCGCCGATGAGCTCCATTTGTGTAGGGTCTCTGATCCAACGCATTTGCGTTGACTTCAATTCACTCGCTGTTCGGTGTTGCTGGCGCCGCTGTGAATGTTCGTCTGAACCACGGACACAGCCATTGGTCGTTGGTGATCCTTCATGGGCGGGGGGGTCGTATTTGCGCCGCCCAACAGGGGGGGGCTCTATTTTGGGCTGGGAAAATTTATTTTTACAGTTGATTTTTCTCGCTTTGCCGCGCGATTTTGTGAGGGGGGGGGCGGTCGTATTGTTCGTGTTGGGAGGAGAGAGCGGGGGTCGTCTTCTGGCTGAGGTAGTTACGTGGTTCACTCATGGTGTCTTAAATTCTCTGTGCTTATAGGTGCCGATGTACGACCCCGTACGATGTACGCTCGCAATGCCTACTACATAAGCACCCCAACCCCCCCCGCTCGACAACTTTTTCGCCGAGTATAAACCACAACCACAGTCAGCCATGTCAGCCATCGTTACGAGCATGGGTGGGGGGGGGTCGTACCAGCCCCTGAAAAAAGGGGGGAGGGGGTCGTAAAAGCTCGACCAAAATCCCCATCGAATGCTGTGCCCTGTGCTGAACCCTTCTCAACAACAACTTTTTTGTTCTTCCTTCTTTGTGCTCACGCATCCAATCTTCACATTCCTTTTCGAGACCACTATGGCACATAAGAACTGTCCAGATTGTTATCGGTGTGAGCGACGCTCATTCCTTGTATGATCGATCCTCTACTTGATAGACGATCACCGAGTTTACCCGCTTCAGTATCTCGAGGTTTCCCTGACTGGCACAGTTGGCTGGGTTTGACGAACACGCACCTAAAGGTAGCCTCCTAACGATATAGAGGCCCTGGGTCCTGGCCACGTTACTTTTCTGCCACTTCTCTAAATGTATCCATGTTACTGAGTGAAAAGACCTATCACTCAACAGACTGTCAGAATGTCAAAATCGAAACAACCACTTCCTTTAGTCGCATGGTCCTTCGAAGTATCCCGTCGTGAGCTATGAGCACCTGCAGGTGGGTTCGGAAAGGATGGTGGGCGCAGTTTGTCGACGGGGGGGGGGAGGGAGGGGGGAGTGCATTCTACTTTCCATAGATGTGACGACCCATCAAAGAAGTCTTTTCTCGAGTCGACATGTTTTTGGATGGTGGCTAGACGGTCTTGCACCAGCTTCACAAGGGTTGATAGGACTTGTTGTGCGATGTGAGTTTGTATGTCTGTCTGTCAAGTAATTCAGAGCGAGCGTCGCAGGAACGGTAAGGTGACAGTTCCGAGAAGTGATATAAACGGCAGGCCGGTAACACTTGGTGGGGTGAAAGGGAGTGATAACAACTGATAAGTTTTGATGAGGGCCCCAAGAAGGGGAGGGTGAGCAAATTCGTAGTGCAAGTTGCAGCAGATGCGAGACTGTCGAGGAATGATATACACCGCAGTACGGGAACTTTTTCGGTGGATGACAGAAGCTGATAACTTCTGATAAGATTCGGTAGGGGTCGTGAAGGATGATGAGATTCCCTGATGAGAATCTGACGAGATTGAGAGGGTGATGAGAAACTGATAAGATTTGGTAAAACTCAACAGCAATTCTATGGCCGTACTTATATGCAATCTCCTTTTTTAAAAGTAAGGGTATGTATGTTATCTCTGGAATTACCTCTGAAGTCAGTGGAGTTCAATCAATTGGTGGGTGAGCTCCACTCTATAGTATAATCTAATAATAATAGATAATATAATATATCATAAGGCGAGAGGTGGTGTAGTGACAAGTGCCGCGCTCACCACGTCGCGCGGTCCTGGCGTTCGAATCCCAGGTTCGACAGCCCGCCCAGGCCAATCCAGACCTTCTACCTCTGGGGACGGTAAAAATTGTACCATGATTCGTCTGGGAGGCATAATAACACTCGACTTGTATTAGGTTTTCCCGGAAAGCTTCTCCAGACGTTTTGGTGTGTTTCACTTCAAACGATCGTAACTTCTTCAATCTCCGCTTGGATTTAATCAAAATAGCACATTCGGATCAGCACACTTTTGGCCATGCGAACACTCAACCGAATCCCATCAAAAAACAAAAAACTGGGTGTGGTGGAATGATTCAATCGAAAATCCACTAAGGGCTTTTCTGCCTGGGTTCCTGATCTGATGAAGTATTTCAGCAAAGGGCAGTTCTGAAAATGAATGTTCTCACGAAAAGGTGATTAGCTCGTGTTTAGCGGAAAGTAGGTCGTGAAGAACTTATGGCGGTTGAGGTAGAAACTTCAACCCCCCAATTCGGTTCAATTTCAATGGATTAGTGATTTGTGAAACTTGTGCGGCGGGCGTTGTCATGCAAAGGGAATCAGACCCTTCTATTGTGATGAAGTGTTGGCTGCATCTTGACAAAATTTTCAGTACAATTCGTCGATTTCTTCACAGTAAGGTTTGCCTGTGACATTGTTTGGCCTGGTGATAAAAAGTCACAGCTGAGGATCACACCAGCCTATGTACTACCAAGCCTGTGACCAGAATCTTTTTTTCTGTGACGGTGAGGGTTCGGCTTGGGAAAATTACCTCGGTGGGTTGCGTCGGTGGTTCGTCGAAACCCAGCCACTGTCCTGAACGTCTCCTGTTATCATACATGACCCATTTTTCATCACAGGTGACAATTCGGCCCAAAAACAGGTCGTTTATGCTGCGCAAAAGCAATGCAGAAGGAACCACGAGAAGTGCCGATTCCTGCCGGTCACTCCGATTTTGGAGCACCCAACTGTCGAGTTTTTTCACCTTCCCAATGCGTTCCAGACTATCTGCAACAGTGGATTCGCCAAGGCTAGCTCTTCTGCTATCTCTCGAACTGTTTGGGATGGGTCAGCCTCCGAGATCCCCCTAAAATTCTCGTCAGATATTGCTTTAGGTCACCCGCTATGAGGATCACCTTCAAGGCTGAAATCTCCAGAACGAAATTTGTTGAGCCATTGCCGCACAGTGCTTTCTCTAGCACTATGGGGCCCCCACACCTGGTTAATTTGTTGAGCTGTTTCAATTGCGGATTGCCCCAATTTATAGTCGAAGAAAAAAATCGTCCAAAGTGCTCTTTTCACATGCTTGAAAAACTCTTGAAAAAAGGGGTCAGTCAAGCAATGGTGAAACGGCAATTATACCATCAGATAGCGCAAAGAATTCTCTACAGGATGTGCTACTAAGCAAGGCAGAATGAGTTTTTAATCAGCAGTGAATGTACAAAAAATAAGGTGCACAAAACGCTGAGAACTTTCCGGACAACCTAATACATCGGCTGGCCCCCGCAAGTCATTGTATAGGCCACATCTCATTCAAAAAGCCACTACGATTCTGGGAAGTAGAATGCGTGCCGCATCCCACAAAAGGATTGATTAATGGCGAAGACTTTATCCTTTCTCCTTTTATAATATATCATCACTGATATTTATGGTTCATTAATAACGTTAGTGGGTGCTACTCGAGGTGCCTAACTGCTGCGTGTTGCCGTTGGTTAATTTGTCCTCAAACTTACCCGTCAGTCACTGACTGATTGTAAAGGTTACAGGACATCTCAACCCATCAAAATAAAGAGCGTCTGGCAAAGCCAGGCTCACAGGATCGAGGGGAGCCCGGCCTTAGCCGTGCGACCCGACTGGTTAATTAATAAGTGGTGCAGCGTTATCACGGTAGAACGTCAAGGATTAGCGAGAGAGACCAGAAGAACTAGAGCAAAAGCACTCCACCTCGGGAGCAACGACTATAAGAAGGTGATACGATCTCAGCTTCGCCTCGATTTCTACCACCAGCTTGATCGCAAATGAGTTGACCAAAGATGATCAAAGAAGTTCTGCGGCTGCTTCGAGCCGAGGCGAATAATGCAACCGTCGTCTCGTCTGGGAATTCCCACTATCGTAAATTAGACACTTCGCTTAGGGAAGGTACCCATAAAACTTCCGCGGTGCGGAACAGATAGAGTTCATCGCTGTCATCGCACTGTGTGGCGGCGTTTTCTTACTCTCCTTTTCTCAAATAATTTTCCTTTTTGCCTTGCATTTTATTCATTACCTTAGTTCTCAACCGTTGATAGGTATCTATACTTCATTTTGAGTTCCTCATACTCGAGATTCTATTGGATTCCCGTTCTGTTTCCATTCTTCACTCTTTTTTCGCAGCCCCCACAGGCCACACGTTCACCGATATTATTGATTTGACTGTCATGGCCAGGGGCAGTAAGAGGAAATCTGTTGAAGATGAAGTCCCACAGGATATGCCTGTCTGGGCAACGAAAATGATAGAAATGTATGAGTCGTGCTGTGAGAGGATCGAAAGAGCTCTGACGTCGTCCTTAGATAAAATGGTTGCCACGATAGCCAGGATAGATCAGGTGCAGCAGACCATTCTTTCGAGGTTGTCCGCCGTTGAAGCCAGCATTGAAGCACTCAGAACTTCTTCACCGATGGATCAAAGCACACTATATTCTACGATTGTGAAAGTGCGAGCTGACGAAACGAAAATCGAGGATAAACTTCGCAGGATTGCGTGGGTCGGCATTGGCGAGCAGAGGGACGACGTGGCCACTCGGAAGTTTGACTACGAGGCCCTCAAAGAGGTTATTGAAACATCTGGCGATAAGGAGTTGCAGGCGGAATTTCAGAAGGGCGCCATTGTTTTGCATCGTCATCCTAAAGGGCAACCTAGGGGAGTCAATGCAAGAGGTCGAATCATTAAGATAGATCTTCCTTTCTAAAGCCCTGAAAGACCGGCTGCTTCGACACATGAGGTCTGGGAGGCAGAGTCTGACTAAGGACTATGTCCATTCGTACGCGCGCCGAGATGGAAGCAGGAGCTTTACCTTCCGACAGAGCTCTTTGAGTGGAAGCCAGCTGCGAAACTGAACAAGAAGGCCAGGGGACAACCTCTTACGTCGTTCGAGACTTGGCAAATCCATAAGCTCAGAGAAATCCTAGAGAGTTACCTGTCCTCGTCACCCTGCAACAAGTCCCAGTCTCACTCCAAGCATACGCACCGGTTATATCTCCAATTCCTCCGCGCCGTCATTGATACTGCTCCGCAGACGTTACGGGTTCTTCTTCGCCTGGTAAATAGTTCCCACATCCTACGTCAGAAGGAGTGCTGCATCTATAGCATCGTGGATTAATTTCTACACCAGTCCAGGGGACTGGCTTCCTAGGATCGCTAGGCCCCCACTATTGTGTGTTCTTCGGGTGGGAGACCGTCAATCACATGGCAACAGTTTTATCTGTGCCTAATCCGTTCGATCAAAACAAGTCTCTGAATCTCTACAATGTTCTGATGCGTACGTCCTAAAGCTCGTCTTCCATCACCGGAATCCTGGTGGTAAGTCCCACTTGATCATATCCACCATCTCTGCCAGTCCAATACAGGCTTTTCCGCTGCGACGTGGAGGTGCTGAACATTATTCGGGCGGGGCAGGTTCTTGCACTCATTCACAGTTCTATCCTGCCCGTGTTACTTGCTCTTCACAATCTTTCACCCATATATTATGTCTCTCACATTCAAACTGGAGAATATCGGTTATTAAACTGTCACTCGTGTCACAT
>MU967024.1:5603-15991 GCA_036418165.1 Cooperia oncophora | reverse complement strand
AGAGTAAAGCTCCAGGCCGACCACCCTTGGACTTGCCCGCTAGAACTGTCCCAGGGCCACTTTAAGAGTGCCTTTCAACCATTGCGATTATCAAGGCAAAATAAGGTTTATTCATCTGACTAGAAGGCTTACTATCAGTGCAGCACAAATTTCTAGGCACCTTGAACAGCACTAACTGGGCGAGCTGTATGTGGACCTGAAAGTACAAACCGATAGGGTCCAGGACGGCGGCGTGGCTTGGAGTACAGCCAGGGCAGATTTTTTAGAAAAGGTAGCGGACCCAGGATGACATCATTGTTGAAGCAAGGCCGCCCTGACTTCGCTCCGCGTCAAACGGCCAGTCGTTTACATGGATCACCACTGTATTTGGTACCCGTCTTCAAAAGTACGTAAGCAATAGTACCGAACTGGCGGCGCTGTCCAGCGCAAACATGAGCCTACGGCCTTGACGATCAGTTTATCCCTATCTCACTGTAGATTACTGCTGGGCACCTTTTCTTTTTGCAGGGAAAGTCTTCCCAAGATGAATTCTTCGCCAACTATCAGGTTTACAGAAGGGCTGGATCACCTACACGCGAAATTTGCGAATATATAACAATAGCATGAAACGGGAAAAATAGTTTCAAGTTTTATCGGATCTCTTCCTCCCCCGCCCTTACTGAAGAATTCTTGGCGCACAGAATATCCTCTATCCCGTCTCCATTCTTCTGAGCCATGGGCCATATGAAATCTATCCCAACTGAAAACACTGTGCGCATTATTCCAAGTATAGTTTATGAGGAATTGAAGGGGTGTAATGGCAAGTGGCACGTTTACCAGGCGTGCGAACCGGCATTAAGGTCCGACTAGCTCTCGCACAGGTCAGCCAAGTCTTTCGTTCCCCTAGGACGGTAAGCTGGGTCCAGATTCGTTTGGGAGGATAAAAACTAGTACATGGAGTGGCCCCGCAAATCATTGTTAAGCCATATCGCATTCACCAAGCCACCAAGATATAGAATGTAAGTGAAATCAGGGTACAGCATCGAAATGGTGGTGAAGGTACGACCCCCCTTTCCCGAGAGAAGGTATTAGTACAACCCTCCCCTCACCTAATTGAGGGTTTCGGTACAACCCCACCCCTCTTTCCCAACCCTACCTACCAATTTCCCACATTTTCTAGTTTTTCACCCAATTGTCCGTCGAGCGGAAGGGAGAAGGGGGGGGGGTATATCGCTACAGCAGTGAAAACAGAAAAATCACGCGAAAGTCCAAGCAACCGAGAACTCATTTATTCTCAGCTCTGAAAGTCGCTCTTGGAGGCAACCCGTTCCCAACGAACCGAATAACGACCGTCCCTTCCTGAGGCGGAAAGTACGATACGCCTATGGTGTCATAAAAGATTAATCAAACGACGAGGGTTTTTCGACTTTAAATCCCTTATTCTTTACAAATAGTATTACTCATCTCCTGACAGATGCCCTAGCTAGTGATTTATGGGCCAGAAAGGGTGCAATCCCTCGACTGGTGGTGTACTTGGAGCGAGTGTAGCGAGCTTCCTCTGTGGAACACAGACTGTTCGCAAGCAGAGGTGTAGTTTTTCCAGGCAGTCCTGCAATTATTCCCTCTAGTAAGACTATTTGCTCGGTTTTTTGCAAGAGAAAACGAATATTAATGAGCCCTTCCTATAATTAGGGGTGGGGGCGTTGAAAGTCCTTTTTTCCTCGTCTCAAAAGCTTTTCTTTGTTAGTGCATGTTTGCAGTGTGTGTTAGCAAGAGAAGCCCTAAAAAGATTATCTAAAAAGTACAAGTGTTCCTTTGTGGTATTCCCCCTCTATCATGTCCCATAAGGAACTCGTTGACCTCGTTCGGAATGGCCACCGTAATTATTAAGAAGACATAAAAATAAACAAATTAGCTGCTTGGTCCAAGAGAAGGCTAGCAGTTCAGTGCAGGGCGCGCAAAGCATTCCATCACTTTCAACAATTTCCCCAAGAAGACGTGTCAGCTTTTCCTGCTCTGAGCTTAGGCAACAAAAATCATTCCCCTGGCCAACACTCGTTTCCAGAACTAAATGCCCGTAAAGTAAAAAAAACTTCACTACTGTAATTGATGAAGCTCACTCGTCGGCACGACCAAGCCCGCTTCTTTTTCACCTCAACGTCGCGGGGGAGGGGTCTGTCCGTCCAGGTGACAGTGATAAGACAGAAGGAGGGAGGAGATCACCTTGTTGTGCTGTCACAGAGCTCTCATCAACTAAAGTATCGCTAAAATGAGGTGGAATCAAAGCTAATGGCGATTGCGACTTAGGAAAAAGTGCTAACATGGTTTATCGGTTCCACACTGCGGCGTTACAATGGCTGATATCGTCGCAATTAGTCGGAGCAGTGCCAGGATGCTTGGAATGAGCCCATCCCCGGCTGCGTTTTCTACCAATGGTGATCGGTTCGGGAAGAAAATAACCAGTGGTAGGGAATGCTGCGGGTGGTCTCATTCCATCCCTCATGAAACCGCCTCTACTGCTTGCGACGATATCAACTGCATGTCGGCCCTGCAGGACAAAGCGCTGTAAAGGCGATGGACACATACACGCCTTTCCGGCTTGGGAGGGGCATTTTCCTTTTGCTTATTTCTTTTGCTAGTTCCTCTTAAATTACATGTTTCAACATGATTAGGCGTGTGGACCCTTGTCAGGTGTGACCAAAGCTCATGCTGCTTCCTAGTTTTAGAGAAATTTGCAGGTCTGCACAAGAAGAAGAAGAAGAAGAGCTAGTTGGGTACGAGAAAAATGCCCCCACCTTGCCGGACTACCCCCGCCCTATAGTGATCACTTCTAACTAATTGCTACCTACCCACCTAAAAACTTGACTGAACTTTTCATTACTGTAAATTGGACCGAATCCGAAACCACAGACTAGCTGGCGGGCCTTCCTTAAGAGTCCGAGCTGCAGAGCCTGTCCCAGTAGCTTCCCCTGCTCTTGTTTTAACCCGCTATTTTTTTTCTCTGAAACAAAAGCCCTATGACCCGTTGAGGACTATTTATTTATATCGCACCCACCGACGATGGTGGGCGATGACGGTCACAGCATTCCATGGCACCACTGCCGTGCCGGAAGTTGCCAGTTTCCGCCGCAGATTGTCAATGCCGCTTGGATCTTTTGCAAGTCATTGGGATGCTAACAAAAAATTGGTTTTGCCGTTGTCTCACAAAGCCTACCAAATTAGCAACAGCGCCAAAAATGTAAATAACGAGAAATGCGGTTATTTACATTTAGCGCATAGACCGTGCTCCAGGAATTTCTTTCTAGCGGGGATGACTTAATCTGATTAGGGTTGCTTTGACTGTCTTCCCATTTTTCCATTTTCATCTTTGAACCCAACCTTAACTATCGCATAGATATACGGTAGTGACATCTCCCCATGTTCCTGGAACAAAATCAAAAAGTCCTAACGCGTTGATTAGCGACAGCCATCTCAAGAAGCTAGAAGTGTCCGCTCAAGGACTCTTGCAACACTCACAATTAGCCAATCGAATTCCAACGAAGCTCTCGAATAAATAACTGCTTAACCCCTCATTTATTGAGCGCCTTCTTTGGGTGACCCATTATTATAGCCCCTGATATTTGTCCCGATGCAATGATTAATTAGTAGAGTTTGTTTCTTCAAACGTTTGCCTCTGACTGCACATGTCCACCACAGAACCTCGAGGGAAACTGGCAGGTTGGCAATCCATCGAGTCCGCTTCTCCCCTGAAAAAACGAGAATTAATTACTGATGGGAAAAGGAGTGAAAATGAAGTTTTGGGTAAAGGCTGGACCTCCCGGATCTCAGGAGCCTTGCTAGCGTTCTTGAGTCCTAGCGCCGAAAACTCGTAGGAAGGTTGACGGTTTGTATTATCAGTGTTTTGGACTGTAGCGACGTTTAGGCGCAAGTCCTCCAAGGGCAGCTAGGTGGGGGGGGGGGGACATCTAGAAAGGATCGGGTGCAGAACTGCATAGTGGAGATGAGCTCTCTCTCTCTCACATGAGGCTAAAGGAAGAAGTCCTGTGATGAATGAACCAACTTCGTAGGGGCAAAAAGTGGTCCTGCATTACGGTGTTCCCATATAGTCCTTCAAATGTCCTCCTCTGGCGGACTCGTTCCAGAGTTTTTTCATATCTCCCATGAAACGTGAACAAATTTCTCGATTCAGGGGCTGTGATTAGGGTCGGCGCGGGCTGTGCGAGAATTGTTTTCGGCCGGTGGAAGGTATTATTCAAAAGCAATTTAGGCATAAAAGTGCACATGTTTTGGAAAAAAGAACTGGCTGCTTTGTTCAGGCTCCTGCCCAGAGCTTCAAGATTATCCATGTCCTATAAACCGGAAACTTTCGGTGATGAAAAAAGCTATTTCGAATAGGATCTGTTAGTGACGGTTATATTTTAGGCCATTACTCGAATGTTGAACTTATGAGTTATTCGGTAGTATACTGTAGGAAGGTGACTGTCGTGAACAGCCTGATTCGTGCTCAGTGATTGGTTGTAAGTTCATATCGGGCGTGCTCAAGTGCTGAGGCCGCAGTTGGCGCCACCCGTCTGCGGGTGGGCGGGCTAAGCTCATAAAGCGCAACGAATTGGAAAAAGCTGAGAGTGCCGCACATGTTCGAGCCGGCGCATGTGACGCTCATCGTCAACGGTGAGAACTCGTCCGCTCAAGTAATGACCGCTACCTGTATGGATGTATTCCCTGTCACAACTGCCTGTACATCACGTTCATCTGGAGATGAAGTATCGACCAACGGCTCCGAGGATCCTATTAATCGAGTGTACGTGCGAAAGCCCGATCCACGTCTGCGAACGATGGCTCGACGTACTTCACATACATTGCTTTTTGTGCCAGAACAACGTCGAGTCAGTAATGTATCCGGGAGCTCTGTGGCAAGTTGTCCTTGCCCAGTGGAACTCGGCGAAGACGTCAATTTAGCTCCATTACCACCGCCTCGATTCAGTCTAAATCTCAGTCCTGCGTCATCACGACGGAAAAGCGTCCAGACAGGAGCTCCTGCTATAGGCTTTCGCCCTTTAAGAACATTCGAGCGACGTGCCAGCCAACCGACGCTTCAACTGGAACTTCTGGCAAAAGTCGAACCAGAGCCGCCGGAAGTGAACGACAAGTCGAAAATGCTCAGCAAACGAGTTAGTTGGCTATCGATGAAAAGTCTCCAGGAGGCAGATAAGTCGGCTCGTCGGACGAGTTCTCCGTCAAAGGTTGGCGGTAGTGGTGCTACAAATGCTGGTGGTGGCTGTGATTCGCGGACAGCCAGTCAGTACGGTAGTCAAACACAACTCTACGGTGAGCACGACTTCGACAGTGACACGCCACCCTTAGATACTTTGAGCTGGAGTAACGCCGGCAGTAAGTTCGCTGACTATTCACGTACACAACCAATATTTTTTATTCAGTGTTTTGGAAGTGATTGATACCCCATTTTATTGGTCCTTAATTTTCAGACGAATACGACAATGTGACGTTGATGTATGCGAAGCACGAGAAAATCCCCATGAAAGATTTTGGTTCGGAAATTCGTGCCACTATGGATATCGATCATTTACTGAATAAAGCCGTTCTACTGTTGGATTTGCAAGAGACCAGTCTCGAAGAGATCTTTGCCAAGTGAGTTCTTCATTGTTAAGTAAATTTTTCTTATTTTAAAGTCGTTTTCACTTCCTTGTTCGATTTGAGCACTTCTGACGTCTTTCCAAGAACATAAGCCCTCATCACATCATTCTGACAAGCGAGACATGTTCTCGACGCTGACGCCACAACTCTCAAATTACCGTAATTTCACGCTTTGTCGATAATCGATCGCAGCTCCATCCTCTCAACTCCTTCCATTCATTCAATCTTCTCGCTTAGAACAGTTTAACCACTCAATCATATTTTATTTCAGACATTTCTCGAGGCAAATTCCAATCGATTTCTCGGCGCCTTTAGTCATTGTTTTCACTGGACGACTTCTTTTTTTCTGGTTCAACCACCTGCTCTCTGGTAGTTTCCCCGAACGTTGCTGATACTCAGGAAGAGAGGGAGGGGGTCATGTTTACGCCCACGCTCGATTACCCGTAGCGCATCAAAGCCGTTGTTTTCGTTGTCGGTTCGTATTCAAAATTAGGCAGCGCGTCTCGATTTGAGTATGTCTATGTAAGCTTCTCTCATACACGAGTATGAGTGAGGGCCGTGTGTGTGTAATTGAGGCCGCTGACAAGGACAGCGCGGCGGGCATGACATGATAACTAGGAGAATTTGCCTCGTTTGGCGCTATTGATTAGTGAGGGTCATGGGACTAAAAATCAGAAACCCTAGTCATCTCATCTGTTCAGTGCTGCTTGTGAAACCTACCCACTGAAAATAAGGACGAACGTACTTTTCACTCAAAAAGAAATAAATGAAAAATAAGGGAATGGAAAAATAGCAGCTCCACTGGAGGAACGGAATGGTGAGGGGAGGCTTCACACCTTGGGGGGTGAAGAAGGATCAGCAGGGATATTTGGAGGTGTAGAGCTAGCTACACGTCTTGAGCGGAAAGTGGGGTGAGAGGGGTACATTTTCTTCTATTAGTCTGCTGCTTTTCTGCCTCAAAAGCGCTGTGAAAGCTCGGAGGGAACCAGTACTTTCTCTGGGACTGATTGGTAGGCTCTACATGCTTGAGGGGTGAAGAAGGATGAGGAGGGGCATCTGGAGGTGTCAAGCTAGTTTCACTTGTCTTTTACATCCGGTCTCCCCTACCCATACCCTCCATTCGGTGGAGTCGCTATTGATGCCTATGGGCATATAATCCCTGTCCTGCGAAAAACCTAAGGTGGAGTTTCATGGTATTGGTCAAAGGGAGGGGTGCAGCGAGAGGGAGGGGGGGGGTTACTAGGAGCGGGCAGTGAGGTAATGGGTGGCTGAATTGAGGAGAAAATTCGCAGTCGCAATGATGTGCTGCTCAACTGTGTGCTGAAAATTGTGTAGAAATTCCTAATTGTTCCCAAATAGCATGAAGACTTGCAGATTTTACCGCAGTGCCCTAAGGTTCCAAACACGTAAGGGGATTGAAACCACGAACACGATTCCCAAGCCATGGTTGAGTCAAAAGTCAGTAAATAAGCTATGACCGTACCTGAACAGAGCTATTACTAAGCTCATTACCTTATATTGCCTGGACGATTTCCATGTTACTACTGCGTTTATTTTGGTTTTGTCGTGCAGAAAAACAAGCTTTTATTGGCAGGAGACCCTGCTCGTGAACCCCAGCTTTCATAATCCATGAATTTCCTAGCCCTTCTTTCTGCCCCTCAAACCCAGCACCTCTAAAGAGTACAGGTGCAAATCAGCACAGTTTTTTTCAGAACGGCACTATACAGCACTATAGTTTGGCGCTGTTCACTTGGAAGGGCATTTTGCACTGTCGCTAATTCATTTTTTAGTCCATGTTCAACAACAAGTTTCATTTTGGTGAGCTCTATAAACTCATATGAAGCTGTGAGTGAGCTTCCTTGGTCCCAGTGATCCATAGATTCTCGCTAGGTGGCCTGTGCGGGCTTAGCCCAGCACCATACGGTTCCCCCATTGATCCGAACTGTGCGCTATAGTTCTCACTTTAACAGCAATTTCTTCATTTACCTGCACTCATAGGCGGAGGTGGTGTGGTTGCAAAGGGCACTGATTTTCATGAGGAAGAGCCAACTGAACCACTCCTTCTCTGTAGGGTTTGTGAACTGATACCGGACCTACCCTGGAGGATAAATGTGTTATGCTACGGCCAGCTCACACAGTTTCCTGCTGGGACCAAATCCAACACAACTCTGAATAGAATAGAGTGCGTGGCTCATTCAAGTAATAAGTTAAGCAACACAGACATCATACCTGAAGTTTTACAGTCTATCCATGTTTCAGTCGAACGCTTCCCAATGATCATTCCCCCTGTATTTCCTGCCGTAAGGAATGGGAAGGAAAAGATAGAAATTGGTAGGGACGACGGTGCCGTAGCTTTCTTACTCTAATTTTAAGAGCGCTCTTCGGAGTTATCATAGCCTTTTTTTACTCCTTCAGTTCTGAACTAACCCATTTTTGAGCGTTTTAAGAAGACGAATTGTCCCCTTTGAACGGCACAAGGGTCCGCGGAAATCTGTTGGTCGATGTTTTACGCCCACACTACAGCATTGCCTCATAACCCGTAAGTCATCCTCTCTCAAGATTTATTGCCCTGTCGACACTTACAAAAAAACCCTCGTTGCCGTTCACTACGAAGTTCGATTTGTGACAGAATAAAATGACATGCACAAATGTCATCGCGGGTTAAACGAACGTCAGAAGGATACACCATCAATTCCTTACCGACTTTTCAGCTGTTCGATTTCTAGGTTCTGCCACTACCAAACGCAGAGGGCGACGGCGGGCGCTCTAATCCTTGTCAAGGGAGCGGCGAGAGTTAGTTGAGTTTACATGGAATTGCCGAATTCCCTAGAGTTGTAGTGCGATGCGCGCAGGCTCCCGTGCACTTATCGTTGGTGCAACGGAAGCTCAGCTGTCGTCAAGGGTTATCTCAGATTTGCAGCACTCGGTAATGGAAACTGATTTGGGCAGAGTTTTTTTTATGAAGTTGTCCCGCCCGCGTTCCGACTCGCTTATAATTGTTGATGGCCGGACGGAGAGCATCGATCTCTCGAGCCTTTACTCTCCCCAACGGCCCCTCATAGTCAGTCAGTGAGACTGAGAGTGGGTGGACCGTTAACGGGCTGAAGGGTGAAGCGGACGGACGGCCTTAGCAGCCTCAGCGGCAGACGAGAAGGGGATGGCACGTAATTTCATTTGCTAATTTTCGTTTTCTTCTTCTTGTGCAGCGTGTGCGTGTGTGTGTATGCCTGAGCTTCGGAGCCACGTAGAGAAAGAGGGGGAAGTCGAAAAAGAGCCGCTAGCGCATTGCAGCAATATCCGCACAAGTCTATTCATTCACCTCGGCACGCTCACCGACGGCCCTTGTGCCATCCCGTCGGCAGTCTTCTATGTATAACCTAGGGACCATGATAGAGCTCAGTGGAGCAAGCCGAAGGAATACAGAGGCAGACGATGCAAGGAGATCCATGGACTACGGTAGCATACAGTTTCCATCAGCTGCTCACTTCCATCTGATCAGCAGTCAGTCGAAGCCAAAAGTCTAATGAATGAACCCAGCGGTGAGTCTTGACGCGGACCAACTCCAGTGGGGGCATGCTGCTTCCGGAGCGTGAGCGAATTCCTTTTTTTCCAGGAGCGTCAATGAATCCTTTCTGAGGGGGGGGGAACCAATTGTCGCAGCCGAAGGATATACATGAACAAAATTATGCTCTGAACTCTACAGTCCTAAACCAGTTCAAGGCGCTGTACATTCGACTTTGCCTTTGGGTAAGGGTTACACGGGGCTATCCTGGTAGCTTTGGGTAGGCAATGTCCGGCAATAGCCCTCACTGGCTGGTTGTCGTGCTTCACGGCTACTCTTTATTGGATAGTGTACCAATACCTGAACCAATATTTTTGCGGAAGTCGCTTTTCAAACTAGTACAGAAGAAGCGTAATAATGTTCACATAGCTTTAATCAGAGCTATCAGAGCTCAATACTCCAGAGCTTAAGGCCTTCACCGCGTTTAAAAACCACGTAGGGCGCTGTTTGGCGGGGGAGGGGGGCATTTCGCACTTTGACGACTTCCCATCGACGTGATGACCCATCTAGACAGCTCTCCTCAGGTTTTACCATGATGCTTGACGAGCTTGCTCAGCTTCACAAGGATTCACAGGTTTCACCAGAGTGAGACTTGTAAACCAGAACTAGTGAAGCAACGAAAGTGCAAAATGTCCCCCCCCCCCTCTCTCCCTGTCGGCAGTCACGTAGTGCCTGAATAGTCTGAACACAGGAAGAGCCTAGCATTCATTTAAGAGAATCAATGGCTTTGAGTTGAGGTGTACTCTTACTTTTACTCTCGCATAGACAAGCCAGGGCACACGAAAAGGGCAAACGGCTGCAGGAGTGCAGAAGGCGGAGGGTTTTTTTGTACCAGTTGTAGAACTTTAATTAACCGACGTGGTTCATTACTGTCGTTGTCCACCGTGGCAAGTCATTTTCTTAACGGCTGTTTCCACGACAACATGAATGGCTCAATTCCCGGTCTGAAATGGGAGCGAACCCATTCGTCGAACCTTTCAAAAGTTGGGTTGAGTGATCTCGGCGCTCCAGATGGGAAATACTAAGCAGTCATGCCCCTGACTATTGCTTCAGCAAAACGGGTAAGAGTACATAGGAATTTCAGTGCCCATAGTATCGATAGTAAGGAGACAGAGAGCCATCGGATGCCAGAGGGCTCATCCAAGTGCTCAGTTTTTCCGGCGCAGTTTGCTGACGGGTGGGGGGGGGGGGG
>MU967022.1:31904-53550 GCA_036418165.1 Cooperia oncophora | reverse complement strand
TTACTTCTTGGCGATGCTTTTTCGTGCTAGCCTGAGAACTGGTATTTACAAAGAGTTGGATACCAGTAGCACCGTGAGATTGTGCTTTTTCCGGTGCGCTCATGTGCTCTCCGTGCGCTCGTGTGCTCTTTCTTTTCTGTTTTTTATCGCCTATGTAGGCATAATTAACATTCATCTGTATCAAGCCTTTACGGAATAAAATGATTTGTAACCACAGTGCGTTGGCGACCTCATATAGGCCTCCTAGTTTTGGTTTCGATCGGGTAACGGAATTCGTTATTCGGCGTCTCTGCCCAGGAATCATCCATTTCTGCGCCATGATTACTTAATTTCCGTTTATGGCCACCGATCTTTGTTGGGCGAAGAGCGATGGGCATCCCGCCACCCAAATTCTAGCTCTGTGCCATGAGAAGTGGTGAGTAGTGGTGTGGAAAATGTTGTTAGAGCATGCAGGATGGGAGCGCCTATAGTACCCATAGGAGGGACTCTAATGGATCGAATCTAATGAGTGAATTTCGCAACCTAATGGTCAGTTCACTTGCCCGTAATTAAAATTGGTGTAGATGGATTCGCTGTCGAAATGCGAGATTTCTTTGAAAGCTTTGCCGAGGGATGTATGAAATTTTAATGTGTGGCCCGCTGCAGGAGTTCGCATGAAATTCACATGAATTCAAATTGATCAATAATGTCTGAAGCAAACCTGACTATTTCACGATTGATAGGAAACTTTTGAAGAACCCACAGTGAAGCGTCCGCCGTGAGACTTCAGTGCTCAGTTGTCCTAGTTTTATGGAGAATGTAATTAGGTGCAAAAAAAGAGTGGAAGACCTTCCATCTCAGAGTCACTGGGCACACACATGTTCGAAGCTATATTGCATGTGAAATGCGAGCACTAATTACCTTTGATGGGTGTTTTTGGAATGGGAGCAGTCGAAAATTGTAATCATTCATCCAATGATCACCCCATATATGTATATATAATTCGCTTCGTCTGTTTGTTTGTTTGTTTGTTGTTTGTAAGTTTGTTTGTCTGTCCGGAAATTCGGTTCGACCTGAAGAACGACTTGGAGAGGTCGGGTCAAGGTGGGGATGGGTAGGGCATGGGACAAGAAATAAAAAGCACACTTGACCTATGGGAAGCCCCGCCCACAGTGGGCGGGGCACTCGCCGAAAGTTTGGGGTTCCGCAGAAAAATGTTCATAATTCGCTTCCGGAGCAGCTTAAAGATGGGGAAAAAAGGGAATAAGGTTAGTAAGGAGTCGCCAGACTAACTGTGGCAGACATCCAAAATGGGGCGTACTCAAGGTGGGCGGTGCTTCTCGCAAAATTCAGTAACCCGGTTCGCGAGAGTGTTTGGAAGTCGCAAAAAACTCAGTGTAGAATGTAAATATCTGGCGAATATAGGGCACGCTCAAAGTGTGTTGAGACCCGCCCACAGTGGGCGGAGCTTGCCCTAAATCGCAGGGTATTCATTTTAAAAGTTTGTAGCTCGGTTCCAGAACACTCCAGACACCGGAAAAAAGTGGACTAAGGTCAGCAGAGGGTCGCCGGTGAGGATTGTGGGGCAAAAACATTGTGGGCGGAGCCAGACAAAAAGGTCTGTAAAACGGTTCCAGAGCACTCCGAAGACCGGAATAAAGTGAATTCAGGTCAGCAAGGGGTCGCCGATTGAGAAATACATATTGTGGGCGGGGCCAGCCCGAGGTGGGCGGAGCCAGACGAAAATTCTCTAAAACTGTCCCAGAGCACTTCAAAGACCGGAAAAAACGTGGATTAAGGTCAGCAGAGGGTCGCCGGTGAGGATTGTGGGGCACAAAAATTGGGGCGGGCCTGCTTCGAGGTGGGCGGAGCCAGACGAAAAATCTGTAAAATAGTTTCAGAGCACTCCAGACACCGGAAAAAAGCGGATTAAGGTCAGCAGAGGGTCGCCGGTGAAGATTGCAGGGCACAAAAATTGTGGGCGGGGCCTGCTCCGAGGTGGGCGGAGTCAGACGAAGAATCTGTAAAATAGCTCAAGAGTACTTCAGACACCGGAAAAAGTGGAGTACAGAACAAAAGGCGGATATCAGTTGAGTCTAGAAATATGTGAAAGAAAATACGCGCGGCGAAGCCGCGCCCGCCCGGCGCAGCCGGGCCGTATCAGAAGGAGGCGCGCCGGCGTTAGCCGGCGAGCCGAAATAATGGCGGTATCAATATCCCGAAGCTCATTTCTTATCTGAATGTATCGTAGCAATGTGTAACTACAGAAATTCATGTCAAAAAATCTAGAAAATCACACCAAAAGCTGGAAATTTTTTTTTAAAAATTTATTTTATCTTGCAATATTTCAGTGGCAGCACCTTCGTCAGGCCTGAAATTATTCAGCTTGTCACAGTTGGAATATGCACTTTCTATTAGGTCATCCCATTCAAACGTGGCCGCTACATATAGAGGAATGGCAGAAAAGCAAAGGGGATAGAGCAGCGGGCTACTATACCATTTGGAAGCTAGTACCTTAAGCTGTGTATCTGTGAAATTTGGCGAACCTAGCCTCTGAAGAAGTTCTCGAGAAATTGAAAGAAGCCCGAGTGGTGAAAATCGGCGCCGGTTTTTCAAATCAGACGTCATAAAAGGAAAGTGCGCTGCTCAAATTTCGACCGGCGCCGGACCAGTAGTTGTGTGTGTAATGGTGTTCTCGAAATACAAGGTGGAAGGTTTGGTTCAGGAGCCCGTACAAGGAAGAAAGGAAAAAATTTGTTGTCGTGGATGGTCCCATAATATTCATCCTGCACAAGAAAAACGGGTGGATGAAGTCAGGCACTGAATATCTGATCACAGAGCCTGGACCTTTTGTCGGGTTTCCCCGCGAGACTGACATCCCTGCTGCAATTACTGTACGTGTTATGACCGATAAACTGAGGATGGTCAAGGGGTGTGCGCATGGGTACCTAATTTTCTTATAGAAGCACGAACGCAGTACCGATTCTATACCTCTAGCAGTAATGTTCTCAGCATGAGATGTCACTCACAACTGTGAAAACGCACCCAGGCCTTAGATGAAATATGGGTGGTCTCGGACCTCGAGCCGAAACTCACAATCGTCAATTTTGTATGAATGCAGATGAGAAGCCGCCCGAGTTCTACCATGAAGAGTTACGTGGGCGCAAGTGGATGATCATCATAGCAAAGGATTCCCACACTGTGGCTTTCAAGCGGCTCTATACAGAGAACAAATCCGTCACTGTCGGTGCATATTGCCTGTTCCTCGGCATTCAGATCGACAAATGGATGCTACCACACAACTACAAGAAGGCCACCGTTGCTCGTCATAGTACCAGACCCCGAGTAACTGTATTGTAGATCAGTGCTGGGACACAAACAATACTGAGACCTGGGTTCAATCGCCCCATTCGCCCGTCATAAAGCCATGCGATTACAACTGTTCTATTCAGTTGAGAGTACTCTCCGACGGCAGACGCTACAATGTTTTGTCATTTGCCGAAATTGGCAACAACAGCAATTTACCCACACTTGTTGAAAAATCGAAGGTACCAGAGGTCCAAAGGCCCTCGGGGCACTGGGAGCGGGTCATTGGTGAAGGAGGGATTTACTCATCCTAAAGCTAAAATATCACTTTTCTATCTATTCTCCTCTTTGTTTTATTCAAATAAAACCGGCGGCACGTTTGAATGGGATGACCTAATATAGAACTTAACTCGCACAGAGTCCTCCCGCACTCAACCACTTACCCTTTGTCCCGAATTTTTCGGTGTACTTCTGTAGAAGGTGCATATCCAACTGAAAACAAGCTCAATAATTTCAAACCTGACGAAGGTGCTATGCACCGAAATATTGCAAGATAAAATACATTTCAAAAAACTTTTAAGACTTTCGGTGTCTTTTGAGTTTTTTGAAATAAATTTTTGGAGTTTGCATTGTTACGACACATTCGGACGTTGTAATGTTTCAACTCATAAAAGTGGCAACCATGACAGATGAAGGAAAAACGAGTGAGTCATCGATTTTGAAATTACCAGAAACGCACAGGAATTTGAGTATTGGGCTGGATTTTTATAATTTTATGACTTGTGGCTTTTATGACTCATCGTTAACTGTGAATGATTAAAGGTGTTTCATTTAGCAATGCTAACTGGCTGTTAATTTGGCAGTGCACCAAAGTTGAAATCAACGCAGAGGAAAGCCCGTTGATAATAAAATTTGACGAAAAAAAAGCGAGTCAACTCTCTTCACGTATATCTGTTAGAATGGGCTAAAAGAGTTTTTGAGAAAGTGGCTGAGTTCAACATAACCAGGGCTGGCTATCCGGGGGAAAATCGCAGGGTTTTCGTTCCATACAGCAGGAGTTATTGTACTGCTACCCAATATACTTCATCCTTACTGGGTGCCAAATCGTGAAATAATCGTGAACATCTTCCCCACCGTACATGCTGTCTTCAAAAGCTTGATTGCAGCCTTTCTGTTGAACCTTTGTGTTACATTGGAGTGACTGTATGGTTTGGTAATTCTTACGTAGGAAAGAAATGAGTGAAGTGTCTTTGTGAATGTCCATAGAGGGAGGGGGGGGGGGGTGGTAGTTTGGCGGACATTTTGCACTTCGGCTGTTTCCCATCATCTCGACCCATCTAGAGCTATTTCATGAGCTTACAAGAGTTCACAGGTCTTACCATGTCGGCTCAATAAACTTACTCCAGCTTCACATGAGGTCTTAGGTTTCACCAGAGCGAGACTTGTAAAGCGACGTAGAGAAGCAGCGAAAGTGCAAAATGTCCCCCCCCCCCTCCCCCTCCGTCGCCGAAGGACGCCCCCATCTGTGCTTCTAATACACCATATTGCTGATTTGTGACAGTGTTATATTGTTTACATTTTGAAGAAGACATCATTTGGACAGGGGTGGTGCAGTAGACAGTGAGCGACCCGCTTGCCATGCGCAAGGCCAATGTTCAAATCGAGATCGGCTCCCGGCCAGGTCAGTTAAGCCGGGGCTATCGAACTGGTTTCGGATACGAGTGGAGGATCAATCACTAACCTGGACATCGCCTAGCTCAGCAATCCATTGTATAGGCCATATAGTCTGCAATATGCCATGCGATTTCTAAATGGAAATAAAGTCAGGGCATGCCATCGTTGTGATGATCACAGCGGGGGGTTGTATTTGACCGCGAGGGCAGGCGGAATCATATTTGGTCTGAGAAAATTTTTTGATAGTTGATTTCTCTTGTTTCACGGACGGTAAGGGGGGGGTCGTATTTGGTCGTTGTTGGGAGAGGGACTGCCAGAGATCTATACAACTACTATTTCCGACAGTTGGAAATGATAGTTGAATCCTGACCACCTTCCCCCTCCCCTCCGCTCGACTGCAAAATTTTGGTGAAAAAAAACCCAGAAATTTTCGAAAAAAAATGGAAAAATGGTAGGAAGTTGGGATAATCTAGGAAAGAGGTAGGTAGCATGGGGGGGGGGGGTCGTATTTGAGGATGGATTTAACGGGGGTCACTTTTTTGAGAAAATGAACACAACGCGATATCGTGCACTGAGTGGAGTGCGTGGGTCTTAAAAGGGATTGACCAACGGACAAAGCTTTAAGCTTCGTGGTGTTTTTTCTCCATCTGTCATTTCTTTGGCTACTGTCGGTCTTAACAGAAGGCTTTGCCATTTGCTACGGGTTTTGGGTGAATATCAAGTTTAGTTAAGGGTAACCCCTCAGTCCAGAAAGTTAGCATCGATTTGGCGAGTTTAGACGAAACTATCAATCGCGGCTCTTTATTGCGATGAACTTGTTAAGCGGGCTGTCAAGGCCAACGAAGTATGAGCGGGACTTCTAGAAGACCTCTACGTAGCCTAAAAGTCTTTTCTGCGAGGACTCGCTCCATTATCAGCTGATATGTAGGTGGAACCCCTATGTAAGGAATGCTAGTACACAACCTCAGTTCAGATAAGCCGCTTTCACAACTGAAGAATTTCTAGTAAGGACTCCAAGAGTCAGGGGGATCCGAGTCTGATTTATCTATATGCTCTACCGTCCTTCGTGGTATGATTATGCTACGAGCGTTCTGTGTTTCTACTTTGGTGTGCTCATATAACATTTGAAGATCCTGCAAGATGAAGGGTTCACTCTGCCAAATTGGACTTTTCATTTCCTTTTTTACTTCATTGATGGTTCGTTTGGTAATTTATGCTCATAAAAGAACATCATTTGAATTCCTAGCGAACCTGGAATGCGCCTTTCGATAAAAACATTTTTATAATAACCGTTTCAAAAAGATAAAACGTGCACCTTCTCAGCTAGAAATGTTCAAGTTATTCTCATAACCTTAGGGCTGTGGATGGGGCTGTTTTGTTGTTTGTTTGGTTTCGATGACTTTGGGACTACGTTAGTCAAACATCTCAGCGCCTTATCAATGGCTATAACTTCCTATTTTCTTTTCTAAACACAAGCGCTTTGTCGTCTGCAGATTAGATCAGCGCGCGTGGAAAGGCTAAAGGTGAATATCTGATTTTCATTCGTACATTCTTACATGCAAGAACTACAAAGGGGATTGCTTGCAATACCACTCCATATCCACGTTCCACATCTCGGAGATGGAGAGGGCGTGGCCGCGTACTTAATTTGAGCAGCAATTGCGAATTTCATGGGAAATTATCCTTTTGCTATAATTGAAATCATGCTTTTGTCTAGTGGAAGACCGAATTACGGTTGTATCCAACGAAAATATCTTACGAAAACCGCGTCGCTTAACATGTTCAAATGATGTGCGAAGCCATGCCCTCTTTCTGCGAGATATGAAGTGCAACTGGCTCAGGACACCAATGGCTCCTATGTTCTCGGCCCAACTGCTTTTATAGTCTCATAGCTTTCTTGCTTACATTATTGCGGCAGCCATAGAGCGTTTCAAAATCTCGCCACACTGCCTGAAAGTTGCGCGTGAGAGAAAAAGGATCGTTGGCATATTGCCAACAGTATCCATCAATAAACTGCTGCTTCGTGACGTTGCATGGAATAGGTTATGAAGAAAACAGCGAAAGCGAACATTTGAGTAGAAGACGTGTAGGGTGAAGCGTATGTAGGAAGACGAATTACGCTTCACTAGTAAGCTGGGTTTTAGTTTACTGAGAGAAGAGCTAATTCTCAAAAAATCTCCTTATCTTTACCGTCTTTCTGTATGTCAAGCATGTTTTTTTTAGGCTCCTCATAAAATGCGATTTATGTATACTTATCGTCTCTCGTTCTTTGATGTGTCGTTTCAGCGTTCTGCAATTGGTACACATTAACGGTGAATGAGGTCATATTGGATGGGGAGACAATGTTAAAAAGAAGCTTGCCCACTTGCAGGTTCAGAAAAGTGCGGGCTTCCACGGAGAGTGATTTCATGTTTTTACTCCCTTGCTAAAAAAGACAAGCAAACTCGTTTTTCATTGGGAGGTGAAATCCGCACTATCACTCTTGGAATCGGCAAGAAGGCCAGTGGAATGTTTCTTCTCAAGGGGAACTCTCGGGAACTCTCTTTTTCTTACTTACAGACTTGGAATATAAGGCTTCCGATTTTGAACGAAACATGGTCGAAACACTCCGGTCCGGCAGCAGTTTCAATATGAACGCGTTTTTGTTAACTTGCCTTGAAGGCAAGTCCCGTGATAAACTGACCGGGGGCAAGGTGACACCGAGCACACGATCAGTTCCGGCCAGTTTCAATGAGGTGCAATCGTTATACGCCACCTTTAGAGACGATGAGCTCCATATCACCTTCAGAAATTTGTGAGACGGTTCTCTGAATGGAGTTATTGAGGTTTTTCTTACGTTTTCCTTGAAGGTGCGCTGGCGTCCAAGGGGACAGCGCACCCGCTGACGCCGAAGGGATCGCGGTACGCTATGGCCTCCCGGGGGGGGGGGGGCGCGGGGGGGGGGGGGTGGGGGGGAAATAATAACTTCGAGCAAATATTGTATATGCGCGGCTTAATAGTATTCACGTCAAGGTGTCAAATATCTCCAGGAGTGGGCAAAGCTTGCAAAATTAGCTTTTTAATCCAATCTTCGAAAAAGTATGGGTTTGGCGTAGTTTACTCCGGCAGAGAGCCGCTTCTCGAATATTTATATGAAGGTACTTGGTGCTTCTATTGCTGTAACAGGCGCTACAAACGGTTAACACGCTGATATGCAAATGGTCGGACTGTCCTGTTGAGTTTCCCTGGTGAGCTGTAAGCTCCCGAATGAATCAGATGATCCGGTAGGCGATTGTAGAGGCTGTATTGCATTCATGGATTGAAAATTTGCAGTGCCTCCGGAGAGTTGAATGGACTGGTCCGTAGGCACCCCTCAGGAATATTCCAACGCCCGGTGGCTTCAAGCTACTTGCTAGTAGCCCCTCTCTTACCACTATCTACAAATGATGAGACTGATGTGACAAGGGGAAAGAGCTTATATCCTCATGATAACAATGAAAAATTCGGGCAGACACGCCTTCTCTTCACCATGTGCGTGGTGCCATCGGCGGACGTCGTTTGTAAGGCTTCTCGAATCGAACGGTTTCTTTTTATGCTTTTTTTCCTACTGATCCGTCATGTGATACCTTATGGTTCATACATGAGCTTTATTACCCACGATCTGTGATCGCGAGCTTTGCTTTATGCCGGAGATTGAATTTTGCTATGAGGGCATTATTATGTGGGAGAGGTTTCGTGACGTGATGGTCACTGCAGAACCTTTGCTTCTCTTTCAGCAACCCAGTTGTTTCTCTTTTACATTAAATAGTTAACAAAGCCAATGTGCGTTCACGTGAATGTGAACAGAAGTGGAGGACATGAACTTTCCGTAATTTAATTGGAGGTGCGCCATTGTGTACTCAGGAAAGTGTCGTAATGTACTTGGTCCCTGCGCAAAGGTATCACCCGCAATGGAAATACTAAGCTCGAAAAATCTGAGTGCTAGAGAGCATAGGAAGGGTGTGTTACGCATTGCATTGATATAGAAAGCGACGTTAGCATTTTGACGAGCCGAAAGTCCTTGAATAGGACGAGTGGTAGGTGGCATCGCTTGCCCAGTGATGGTCCGTCGAATCGCGGATCAGTTCCGGCTTGTGCCAGACAGGTGTTCCATCCCTTCTGGACCGTTCAGTCATCTGGGAGGAAAACACTGACCTCCATATTGCTTCGTTCTTTTTCCAGAATTTGTCTTTGCACAGGAGGGGCTCAAAACACTCTGAGTCTGAATAGAAGTAGAGTGCGTGGCGCATAAGGACCGATCAGATCGAAATATCTTTTTTTGTTGTTCAAACATCTTCCAGTTACTCTTGTAGGGTGCGTTCAGAACGTGAAAGCGAGTGTGGAATTTTTGACATCGAAAATCCGTTAGGGACTGTGATCATTGGGTGGTCCTGTCTTGATACAAAACCTGACAGCAATATTTCGGCCATATAGTAAATTCTAAGCCGATTTTGGCTATTGGGAGGAAGGGGGATTGATGTCGCACGACTCTTCTCTGTTTACGGTAAGTGGTACCGGAGGTATACGGTCACATCGCCCTGGTGAATGTTGAAGAGTCCTGTCATTTTTTTATCAGTGTTGCAAAAATCATCCCCTGACACTGAATTTTTTTTTCAGGAGCGACGGTCGATTGGGCTTCTATATCGACACCGCCACGATTTATTCACGAACCAAACGGGCCGATTCTTTACTACAAAGTAGAAAAGCATGGCACGGAACAGAACAAGGCGCCTGATAATCTTTTCCTTATTACAATTCGATGTATAGCTGATGGTAACCCAGCTCCATCGTAAGTTTCACCATTCTTGTACTTTCAGGTTTGACCACAAAGAGTAAATTTGAAATTGATTTTTCATTATCACTTCGCATTGTTCTGACTACAGATGGAATGCTCATCAAATATCATGAACTCATGCCATAACACGGGGTTGGATAATCAGAACGTTCCGTCCTGTAATAAGTGGTCCTTCTGTGATGGGTGTGTAACAAAAGCCTTCCTGCGAAAAGAATGAAGCCTTTTATAAATGTCAGTCTTTTGTATTCAACTAATCTTTCCCAATCCAAATCCGGCACGAGTGGACTGAAATATTTGTGCAGCTATGGCGAACGCTGTTTGAAAATCTAATGTGCATCACACTGTGTGGTTTCCGTCGAAGAAAAGAGGTTTCAATGGTAACCTTGACCCCTCGAGCTCGTTGAGGTCGCATCATTTCTGAAATTTCAAACGGCGGCACAGTGTCCAAGTTTTGGTTCTAATTCTTCGTATTAGCCGTCTTGCGCACTGCTTTGAATCGTGACAGCAACGTAACGAGTCAGAACGCACTCGTCAGATCTTCGAATCGAACCCCATCTGCGGAAAGGCACTATATTTCTTTCGGAAGGTATTTCCATTGAGAATAGCTCTGTTTTGGTGGTCCATCAGGTCCCCTTCATTGTCCAAGGCATTTTCTCAACCGCGCCGTTCTGCCCTCAACGAATATATACATCTGAAACTCCCTGAGATGAGGTGGGCGTGGCTGCGTACTTCGACTAAACCTCGTGGTGACTAGCTTTCGTGTACCGAAATATCACGTCACTGTCCAGCAAAGAACGAGATGGCCTTTGTTTCAAATTGAAATATCCCACGCGTAACCAGTTCTGCGCCAAGTTCGAATGCCACGACTTCCCTGTCTCAGGGGTAAGGAGTATATCTGCATGTAGTCCTTTAGTACTGTCTATCTGTCTGTCTGTCTGTCTGTCTGTCTGTCTGTCTGTCTGTCTGTCTGTCTGTCTGTCTGTCTGTCTGTCTGTCTGTCTGTCTGTCTGTCTGTGTTTATCTGTTTGTCTGTCACGGATTTCCTAGTGCCTGTTCCAGTGGCTCTGAGAAATTGGTTTCAAGAAATGCTCTGTAGCTGCCTTCGCTTGAGCAGCTAATTTGGCAGGTTGCTTATGTAGGTATTTTGGCGGCCAACACTCGAGTAAAGAATCAGCGCGGATCCCGGCAGCACTTGCAGGACATGATGTCCTGTCTGCTATTAGGTTGTCCGGAAAGTTCTCAGCGTTTTGAGTGTTTCATTTTAAACGATCATAACTTTCTTAATACTCATCGGATTCAATCGAAACAAGCACCGTTCGAATCAGCACACTTTTGCCAATGTGACACAGTCGAGAAATCCCATCAAAGGAAAAAACTGGGTGGTCGAGAATCCACGAAAAGGCTTTTTTGCCTGGTCCTGATTGATGAAGTATTTTCCAGCAAGGAAGTTCTGAAAATGTTTGAAAAGGTGATAGTCGGTTGGTGAAAGGTCTGGAGAATATGGCGGGTGAGGTAGAACTTCAACCCCCAATTCGTTCAATTTATGGATAGTGATTTGTGAAACGTGTGGGCGGGCGTTGTCATGCAAAAGAATCGGACCCTTTCTGTTGACAAGTGCTGGCTGCAGCTGACGCAATTTTCGGTACATTTCGTCGATTTCTTCACAGTAGGACTCTGCTGTGATGGTTTGGCCTGGTGACAAAAAGTTATAGTGGATCACACCAGCCGATGACACCACACTGTGACCATAATCTTTTTTCGTGAGGATTCGGCTTTGGAAATTGCCTCGGTGGTTCGTCGGCATCCAACCACTGTCCGGAACGTCTCCTGTTATCATACATGATCCACTTTTCATCACAGGTGACAATTCGGTCCAAAACGGGTCGTTTCTGTTGCGCAAAAGCAGTGAAGAAGAAACAAGAAATAGTAACACAAAATGCTGAGAACTTTCCGGACAGCCTAATACTTCACGCTACTGTGTGGTGCGCAAAGATGTAAATAGCCACAATAGTTTTGCAAATGCCAAACTATGCATTAGTATCACGTTTTTAAACAGAAACTCGTGTAACATTAATGGATGGCCAATAGAAGAGTGAAGACGTCGTTGTTTCAGCGATGTAAAGTGGAACCATGAAACAATGAGTGATGAGCTGACGAATTTCTGCGTTATAAGACGTATTGGTGTGGTATTGACTGAAAACTGTAGAACGATAGATTTGCGCTGTAAATATCATGTTGGCCCATAAGTAAAGGCGTTTTTTGGCCAAAATTTCGATTCGAGATTGCAAATGTTTACCAATAACTTCAGCACTGTTTATTAGAGTTTTTTCTGCCCTATAAAAATGTGTGCTTGTTTTTTTTGAAGATTCTTCTCATTCCTTTTCGGAAGTTTTGAAAAGGGCGAACACGATTGAAACGATTGAACGTCCCATCATGCGACCTCACACGAGAACACAATGCCCTGATGCCTTTCTTTGAGCCCCAACTCGAGGGACTTACTGATTCAACGCTTTATTCGAAGAACATGCCACGCCGAAGAATGGAGATTGTTCGAGGCATGGAAATCCTCGGCCACATCATCATTAAGGCCGCACCCCAGCTGATGGAAGAAGTTGAATTATTGATGATCGGCTTTGCAGGCAATCGCTCACCCATGTGGTGCGTCCCACCCGATTGCACATTTGGCCATGCAATCCCCACCTTCAATCGCTGACCAACTCACCCATCCTACGGAGAAACTAATCCCTGCGTCAGCACACCACAAACGACGCTAATCTCGAGAGGCCTGCACATAAGAAACGGAACGGTTTTCAGACTCATTTCGTCGACCCGCCGCCCCACTTTGATGAATTATAATTTACTACTGATCAAAATCAATAGAAAAGCAAGTACAATTTTTTGTGGAGCAGAAAGTTAACAAGGGTCAGTGTATTTTGTCGTATGGGGTACGTATGACACTTGTTCGCTCGGGAAAATATTTTTCCTCATCATCTCCAGAATGTACGTTAATTGCCGCCTTCAGCTCTTCATCGTCAGAGAGGAGCAACGAGTAATTACTAATTCTTTTATAAATTTTCTTTTCATTTTTCTCGATTTTTCTAATCATTATTCATTTTCTCAGCAGTATCGCATCAATCATTCTGGTCTCCTTTCACCAAGGACAACTAGAATAGCATTAATGATAAGTAAATGATATTCTGTATTTGTACCTTCAGGGAGTGTCGTTACCTATTGAAATGACTTGAATTCCTTCTCCACTGCTGAATATCCCCAAATCGAGAATATTCTGAACGGCCCTTGAATCTTTGAAACAAAGTGGAACACACTAGGAAAAATTCCCACTTTTCACAAAAAATTCTTGTGGGGGAGAGCGCCATTACTTATGAGCCAGCGCAAATGTAACTGCTGTAAATGAAGTGTCGCCTCTAATTTGCTTGTAGTGTATTTTTGTTTTGAAAGGAAGGACAATACTGTTTAGTATTCGATGGTTTAAGCCTCTGTTTTGTTAACTTTTGTCAACTTTGCTATTAAAGGTATCGGTGGACAAAAGATGGGAAACCATTCAACGTCGCAATGTACTCGGAAAAATTGGTTCAGAAGCCTGGTGAAGGTCGGTTACTAATGATTTGGGAATTCTGTCGTTTTTTGTGACTCGCCGTTTGAAAACTTTCCGTTGATTTACTGGAATTTCCTTGTTTACGTATGATATAATAGTGCGAAGTGCAGACTGAGACTTCCTTATAAACATTCACGGTGGTTGCAATGACCGCCTTGTTCCACTTACGACTGAGCATACATCGAACTAGCTCATCTTACGAAAAAAAAATCCTCGTTACGTCATTTCTCAACATTCGCTTTCGATTCGTTCTTTGTGTTGAATGATGGTTTTATTTTAATCACATAATTCACAGCATCACCTTCAGGAACTCTCGTGTTCTCGAAACTTGACGAAAGCGATGCCGGAACGTATCAGTGTCAAGCCATTAACGACAACGGCACTGCAGTCTCGTATCCTACAAGGCTAGAACAAACATGTACGTTTTCTCTGTTATTCAGTGACCGATTTCCTTTGAATTCGTTTACGGGCTCACGATTCTGCGCACTTCTCCTTCTTGTATGGTTTGAAGAATGACATGCTGGTGTCATGAACAGGGCACTTCATAGGGGATTCCCAACAGGGGAGGGGAGTCTGGCGACATGTTTCAGGTCCAACTCTTAGCCGAAGAGGCGATCCTCTTACCCGGCGGCGCCGCATTTTAAGTTTTTTTGGTTGTGGATCGAATGATCCCCCTCTTGCTCAACGGACTCGGGGGTGGCATTTTGAAAAAGGTTCCATAAGTGATACGAAGGCGCAGAAAGAAACACTCTTTTGACCGAAACGTCTCTCGGTGGTTCAAAGGTAAACTTACCTATCCTAAAGAAGATCCAAGAATGAGCTGCGACAGGGCACATCATCAGTTGGGGATTTCGGTCACGTCCGTGCGCCCCCCCCCTCCTTCAAAGGTTCTTGATACGACTCCCCTTTTTCCCCATCCTAACTACCACATTCCTAGATTTTCCCCACTTCCTACGCAAGAGTTTTTCCGAGAATTTTCCTAGTTTTTCTCAAAAATATTGCTGTGGGGTATATAGTAAATATGAAACAGAGAAAGCCACTAAAAATCGGCAACTTTTCCTACAAGGCCAGAAGCCAAACGCGAGCCCCCCCTCTCCTAACAACGAGCAAATACGAAACCCCTGTTGCGGAATCCCCAGCAATAATGTGCCCTGAGTTGGGAATAAGCTGAAAAGGTACCCTCTCAGGATTTCCTGCTGTGGTACGACCCCCCTCTTCATCATCCACCATCATCCACTGCTTTCCGGACTGAATTAATTAATCAGATGAAAAACCTTCTTAGATCTTCCCAAAATTAGAAAGCCGAGAGCTTTTTCTATAGCAAAGGTTTCTATCATAAAAAGGGAAGGTATAGGATGCTTTTCCCCAAACTCAATAACTTTTCAGTATGAGTGTATCGAAGAACGTGTTTCCCGGAATTCCTCAAAATGCTCAACCCATCTGTCGTGGATTCTGTGAGGAATGATCTGTATTACTTACGGGCACGTCCTGCCGTTGGGGAAACTTTTCGGAAAATACGACCTTCTCGTCAAAAGTTCCTCTTCTTGTACGACCCCCCCCCTTCCCCATCCCCAGTGAACCTGTCATTTTCCTTAATTGTTTCCAGCATTAGGGACCGGACTCTTTGTTCGTTCCTTGGAGAGTTGCTGGGGGAGGCGTATGTAAGCGTACATCGAAACGAGGATACTTCGAAAAAAGTGCAAGGCAGCCGAGGAACGATTCTTTACGAAGTCAATCCAAGCGGACCTCTTCCCTCCAGCCTCAATACCAGCCCCTCTATCCCAGTACGACGTGTGGTTCACGGGTACTTAGTTTGCGTGTTCGGTTCTGACAAGCACAACACATTCAACTATTCATTAAGCAATATGAAAGTATTCTATTAAAAGTGATAATATGCCATGATTTAACGGTCACTAGTTTTGTGTTTGCGAACTTTCTTACTGCTTTTGAGTGATTCAATGTGGTGTCCGGAGGCCCATGAAATCTATCGTTGACTTTTGATGGTGCTCTAATTGAAGATGTCTTAGTCTGGAGATTTTTTGGTGCTTTCATAACCGTAACTGTACATCGGCTACTGAATGCGAGCTCGGTTTCACTGGAAAACCCAGTGCTCATACCACTTTCTTCTAACGATGAAAGAGAACTGCTTGAGGAGCCACTGCCCTTTCCTCTGACACGTACGTCTGAGTCATCTTTTCCTGAAAAAAACATTTCTTTTGCGTTGGAAATTGCAAATTTACTTTTCTCTGGGTATACACCACAACTTAGTGACTGTCGGTCTGCATGTTTACCTTGCGCGTATCGGTATTGGGTATTACCTGAAGGTTCAGTTTGGTTCGAGTCCGGGTGAAGTTTGGAATAGGTGGGGCGTAGACGTAGATCTGCAGACAATGACCTTTCCGCTCGTCAGCTTTATCCACTATGGGCAAGCCATGCTAGGGCCGCCCACAAGGGGCGGGGCTTGCACCAAATGGCTGTCACCGGAACAATGATGCGTGAAACTATTCCCTACCATCGCAGAAGCAGTGTAAAATGGGTAAAGGAATGCTATGGGACGTGCACCAACTTGCCTACTGTTTTGCAGACAGGGTCGTAGAAACTTAGTGGATACCAAATTCTGAACTCTACGATCCCGTATCACCAACTTTGCGCCATAGGTGTTACTATTGACCATTTGCAAACCGTTGATACCCTTTCTTCGGGAATATTTAGATCTTTTTTGTATTCAATCTCCATGTTGTGACACTCTGTCTCTCGTGGGGCGAGAAACGCAGAGGAATTCGCAAATTTCTTTTTTCGCTAGCAGATTTCAATGTGATAGCGTTTACCATATGATTCATTTGTGACGAATTGTATAGCAGTCGTTCTTCTCGGGTGTGGGGACCGTTGTAATAATGGATTTGTCTATTGAACATCTGGCCACCTATGTTGCGAGTAACTGAGCTAATTCACAATTATAGAAGTCTGCGAGGTTTTTGCTGCGGGATCACTTTCTACCACGACGCTTAAGCAGCAGTGTGAGACTCCAAAACTTTCATTTATTCAAAACAAAACTTTCGAAGCCTCGTGATATGTTGAACTATCACTATCATCCTTCGGGCTAACGCTAACGAGAATGATAAAAGTGTAGAGAGATAGCGTAGTGGCTACTAGCTAGTAGCTAGCAGCCAGTGGGACATGGGTCCAGGGATGCTCCTGGGCCTGAATGCTCATTTCCACCGAACTTCTTGCGAATTTGAACTTAGCGCAGACGCTCCCTATCCTGCTCCACCAGGGAAGTCCGTCAACTTACCATGGAACTTTGAATGGAGACCTGGGATAGATCGATAGTCTATAAGGTTATTTACAAATATAGATAGCAAAACTGCAACCTGCATTTCACAAGCAACTTATGAGCAGGTAAAGTTTGTAATGGTGCAGTAGGGTGGAGGCTTGGTGGTGAGCTGTGAAGCATAAGCGAGGAATCGCATACGTCGAATCGAGTCGTGGTGGTTCAGTGGTAAGGTTCGACGTTCGACGACTCGATTCGACGTATGCGATTCCTCGCTTATGCTTCACAGCTCACCACCAAGCCTCCACCTACCATTACAAACTTTACCTGCTCATAAGTTGCTTGTGAAATGCAGGTTGCAGTTTTGCTATCTATATTTGTAAATAACCTTATAGACTCTATCGATCTACCCAGGTCTCCATTCAAGTTCCATGGTAAGTTGGCGGACTTCCCTGGTTAGATGAGTCAATAGACACATTGCTTTTTTAGCCGTGTTGATTTCCTAACTAACTGTATGACCCTCCATGGATTAACTGCCAGGCACGATACTGCAAGTGTTTACTACCAGCTCCGCGGGACACACCCATCCTACCAGGGATTCCTCGACGCATACTTGATCCTTTTTTCAACCAAATAGGAAAAACGCGAGAATATGATTGGTAATCGGAAACAGCTTGGTCAGTTAGAGCAGCATTCTTAAAATGTTCACCCCTTTCCTGTATTCGATCATTCAATAACCGAATAGGACTTTCAATATCAAATCCTCCCTCAATGCCACAGTGCTACATATGGCGTTGGTCTTACTGCAGTATTGCTGTATTGCTGAATGTTTTGCTATGCGAGCCTCAGTAATCCTTTGTTTTCCGTGGAGGACATCTAGCTTTTCATGCGCACGTCACAATTTGGTTTTGAATAGCAACTACTTACGGAGCGATTTCCATTAAGCGGCAAATGAGAGTGGACGACTTTAACGCAATTACCTTGGAAGGATATTGCGTCGTGAATCTACGAAAATTGGCTATGTTCACTTGAGTTGAAGGGGACGAACTTTACGTTCTTCAGAAGTACTTTTTCTTGAATATCCCTGTATGCTTGTTTTTCTCTGTTCTGGAGATTGCCCCTGCATATGCGAAAGAAATCGTCTTTCTCAGGATAGTGGCTGCTGGCAGTCCTGGGTTATATAGTGTGCACAATTTCTCAAACTACTTTTAAAAAACGGCTCTACAGACTTCATTGAGCGGTTGCTGACGAGCGAGCGGTCACTTGTTCATTCACCAGAGTTACTCACCTTTTTTCTCCCATTAGAATTGACGTACTATGCCCTGTAACCCCTCCACAGCACTCTACCCGCAGCTTGCCTCATGACTCGGCAAGAAGCAGGTAGCGCTTAGATCATTATCTTTTCATTGACACTCCTCGACGCAAAAAACCCCCAAAAGCCGCACGGCCAATGTTGGAAGAAAGTGTGCCTGAAATACTGTCTCTATCCACCTTGCTGCAGTGAACTCGCTCCCTATTGTTCACCATCTGTTGGAGAGTATAAAGCATATCCTTATCAATGAAACGCTGGTTTTTTTTTCTTACCGCAAGGATGCAGATACCGAGTTTCTCTCTCCACACCCTTTGTTTAGGATCACTGACCCACTTGTTGGAATGTAGAAGTGTTTGATTGGTTACACCTACGGGGCGGGCAATAAAATAAAAAGATCATTTTCTTCCCTTGACTTTCGCAGCGCTGCCTGAGCTTACACCTTTTATGGAATTCTGATCGGCACCTTTCTCTGACCATATGGATTCCATATTAATACTACTCGTTTATGCTCCGCCACAAGCCTTCTTGACCACCCCATCGAGAGATTCTGCTACGCAACCATTGCGTTCCGGGTGCCTGAGTTTCATGGCGAATCGTTGATTCTCCGCCTGTAGACCCACCCAATTGAACATCCGAGCGCAACAGGTAAAATTGCATGGCTTTAGGTCAGGTGAACCCGCTAGATATTCATCTCTCAGATAACTTAACGCCCCTCCATTCCAATAGGCCAGAGTTTTTCCAACCCCTTCAGTTTCATGTGGTGTCACCCAATCCCGTTGTAGTACAAGTTTCCAAGATGGTACGGGGACTGACATGCTGAGCGATGGATATTCTTCACCGAGCTCAGTGTTAACCGCCAGCGCCTCACCCTATGTCCAGGAGTCCACCACGGAAATATCGGTCTCTGCGTACGTTCGCGCGTCTCATACGTACTCCAGAACCCGCGCCTTGGCGACTGCCGTGTGAAGATGATGTCCTAGACCGTGGCGACGTTGTCGGAGCTGCTCGATGTTGGAGGTCTTCCAGATCGAGAGTACTGGTCTCCAGGTAGCTATCCATGGGTGACTCCATACTAGAAGTTTCGCAGCTGTTTGGAGGTGACATGAATTCCAAAGGTCTTCTCCAGTCAGGCTGCGACTGGAGATGACTTCATATTTTGGTGTACATGAAGGTGATGGGCGAGAGCCAGCTCCTGCTTATAGAGGAACATCTTGGGTATCTTCCGCCCTGGTACTCGTATCCACGTCCTCTGTCTGGGCTGCGAAAACTTTGCTGATATGTGACTCGGTCGAAGTGTCTTTTTTTATTGGCCCACCCCTGTATATGGTTGACTATCATTTGTCTTATGTGTCGCCAATCTCAACAAAGTGCAGCTGTATGTCGCAACATTCGGATGCGTTCGGTTTCCATAAATTTAATATTTAAAGACATGGTTTCTTCAAACAGCGCTACATTACTAGAGTGAACTGGTCGGTAACACCGAACCTTCGTCGATTTTGCTGCTTGAAGTCACATGGGAGAGACATCGGCAACACATCTGTGGAGACGAGTTCAGCCAGGGAAAACAATGACATCGCTAATGTTGACGTGATATCAGCAAGAGAGAACACATCTAACCTAAGTACACTTTTCAGCGCTACTTAATCCCTGAGCGGCCGCTTGTCGGGACGTTCATTTCTCTTTCTCTTTCCGAGGCTCAGTATTGCCAGCAGGGCACATCGTTGTTGAGGATTCCTCAACAGGGAGTCGTATTTGGGCTGAGAGAATTTTTTCAATAGTTGATCTTTCGTTTCGGGAAGTTGTAAAGGGGAGGGTCGTACTTGCTCGATGTTGGAGAAGAAGGGGGTTGTATTTCCCTTCTGACCGTATGAGAGGTTGCTGAGCTTCGTTGTTCCTATTTCAGCAAAACGTTTGGATAAAAGTAGGAAAGCTTTCGAAAAGTTCCGAAAAAAGGTAGGAAGTTGGGTGAAATCTAGGAAGTGGTAGAGAGGGGGGGTGTATTTTCCTTGCGGTACCCCCCTGCTCGAGAGCTCAAGGAGGGGGAACCAGGGGGGTCTACCAACCCCTAAAAAAGAGGGTGTTTTGCGCACTTGATCAAAATCTCCAACTAATGATGTGCTGATTGGCAAAACGCAGATGACTAGATTCCGCGCGACTAGTTCGCAGAGCAGGCAGATGCGCTGCGGCCTGACCTCCTCAAACTTTTTGTTAGCTTAATTTTTACCAGCTTGGCTGACGCGCACTACTGCGCGCATGGTTGAATCTATGGTAATGGTACTAATCGCTGACAGGATTCCTGTGCTGACCCCGAACACTGGGCCCGAGCGCCATTTTTTGAAATACGGCCCATTTCATTATGTTTCTCCTGTTTAATGAACATTTGCTAATGTCTGGTGCTTATCACATTTCTAAAGAGCACTCACCATTCGTTGGAAATAGGACAGCTTAGCGGTTGAAAGAATTTCGATGGTAATAACATGGACACCTTTCGTTAAGCAGCTTCCAAAGCTTTTAATTTTTGTCGACTCTCGAGTGTTTAGCGGTCGAATCAGTCATAACCCTATCGCTAAGGGATGGAATAAGTTGACTCATAAGCCTCTGCCCATTTCGTGGGCACCGGTGCTCAAGTTCAAGGCTGAGCAGTAAGGATGCGAACAGGTACTGGTGCTTATCAGCCTTTTCTCACACTATATACAACTTACCAGTCGGATCGCCCGGCTGACGCCGAGCTCTCCTCCTTCTCTTTAGCTCGGCTTCGCCGAGCTGGCCTGGCTTCGCCAGGCGCGCTCCATAATTTTAACGGAGCCTTTTAATAGTGGGCTGCTCATACGGCGCTGTAGGAATCGAATCGTAACAGATAGAGCAAGGCTTAGGATCCTGCACTACTTAGCATACAATGTGTAGTCGGAAAATACAGCGCAATGTGAATCACTCAGTAGAAGAACAGATTTCGTTTACATCACCTGCACCGAAATGCCTACCGATGAATGTTCCCCTTTTCAATTAGCATGCGGTCCGCTCCCTAAAGTATTATTATTAGTAGGTACTACACTCCCTTGTTATTCGTTCTCATCTGTAATTGAATGGTCAAAAGTAAAAAGGGCTGTTGAACGCATGAAGCGAAGCATTATTCAGGTTTTCTGTTCCGGAGTTTCCTGTTTCAGGCAAACTACACACTCCCCCATACCCATAATTTGATCGAGTCGTAAAAGATGGAGCAACCCACCCGCGAACTCACGTCCAGCTGCCACGCGAGCAGCTTGAGCAATGGCTTGGGGTGTAGTAAATTGTTGTCTCGTATAGGGTGAGGGTATTATCACAATCAGAACAGCATCTTAATTGACTCGATTCTGGATTGCCTCGCGGTTTTGCTAGCGGTCGTCTGCTGTCCTACTCTTCAGCTATATCTAACTCAGCGTGCCGCTTGCCTCATGCGATCGTCCCTTCACCGTACCACCCCCTCTACTTCCTTCACATGCACATGCTCAGGTCCAGCTGAGCACGTACAGGGGAAGGAGGGTAGGGGTGTGCCCCCCCTTGGCTCCACCCCACCCTGCCCCCGCACGAGCCACGTCCAGCTGCCACGCCAGCAGCTCGTACAATGGCTCTGAGTGTACCGAATGGTTGTCTTATATAGTGGAGGCTGTTATCACAATCAAAACATTGCAATTGATA
>MU967022.1:0-31804 GCA_036418165.1 Cooperia oncophora | reverse complement strand
AAGATGTAACGAAGATTTGCAATAGAAAATTTGGCACAGTTTGGCTGGAGGGGGGGGGGCATTTTGGGCATTTTGCTATTTTGCTGCTTCCTTTTTCGTGTTCATTACTTCATAAGAGCTGACAGATATTCTTCACAAACAGGTGACAAGTAGTCTCTACAAACTTTGGGTGGTATCACTTCACGGCTTCACAAGATTTCACAGATCTCTACTTGATGGCTCCTAACTACGACAGGAAGTAGCAAAAGCACAAAATGCCCTTACCCCCCCCCTCTGCAGCCGAACTGTGCCGAAAGTTCGTGGCCGACAGCCATGTCTACGAAAAACTAGAAAAGCTTATGCTCCTAGCAATATCTATTTGATCACAGGTCCTTGCTAAATCACTCATCTTTTTCAGGGATACACCATTTTCCGATAATCGAGCCGGAAGTGGTCCGGGTAGAGCTGGGTGATCCATATTCGAGGAACTGTACTCCACCAATTAGCAACCCTAGTGCACGGTGCGTAAATCACTGTATTTGCCTTTTCCCACTAATTGTAATGTACGTGCTTATGGTATTTTATGATATCTTAAATTTTTTTTTGAATATTTTTGCATATGTAGACGTTTCTTTACCGTTTCTATACTGTTTCGTTTTAATCGGTTCGTTCCCTTGATCTCACGCGTTTCTTTTTTAGAGTTTATTGGATTCTGAAAGGTGACGAGGGTACAGCTGTTACTTTTGAATCCATAAATAGCAGTCATATATCCAGCAATGAACAGGCGGGTTACTCTTTTTCTCAATTTTTTTCGAGTACGAAGTGCTCCCATCACGTTTTTTTCTCCTTTTTTTGCATTTGTTTGGAGCGAATAGCATACGCCGAGTCAACCGATTTTTGCATTTTATTTGTTTTTTTCCCCAGTTCAAAACATTTTTCAAAGGCGAGTGGGTAGTCATGGTTGAGGGAAGGTGTTGGCGCGATAGTCCTGAAGAAGTACATTCAGCGGTTACACCTCGCAAGGTCCCGATTTGGGTTCGGAGATGCTAAGCTGGCTAATTTGTGATGAGCATACTGGAGAAGCCGTTGAAGACGCCCTAAACAAGGCCCCAGGATTGGACAAGTATCCGATAAAGCGAGACCCTACAACACGGGCGGAGACTAGAGAACGGGGTGAGCTGGTAGGAATGTTGAGGGCTTCTGTCAACCGGATGTTGTCGCTGCGGGGTCCAGAAACAATAGTCTTTGGATTTACTGGAGGAACTTGAAGAGGAAAAGAAGGCTGAAGGGAGAAGGAAGGGAGAAATAAAGGAGGAAAAGAAAAGGGATGGTGTAGGGATGTTTGGCGGTTGACTGATATCCTTAGATGGAAGCCGAGTTAACCACAGGTCCGTTTCACGCGGAATGAACGCGGTGCGTCACATCGGTGTTTATGGGTTAAGCAACTGGCATGCGTAGTCCCCATTTGGGTGGAGCAACTTCTACGGGTGGCTTTTCTCCGCATTATAGCAATCGAGGCACATTCGTCATTCACTTTGTAGACGTGTGCGACACCATCAAAGATTGCGAACGGAACTCCTTTACGAGGAAAAGTACATATCCTGAAGTATTCGATGGACAAATCTTTGACATTCCTATAATATGACCGCTCTACCACATTGTCCGTGAGAGTCAGCTACTTATAAAAAGGGCAGTTAGCAAGTGGCAATGATGCTTTCCAGTTTTACGGTACCTCTGAGAGGTATTCAATGAAAGTTCAGTGTGCTTTCCACGTTGGGCATATTTCGTATCCAGTAATTGCGAGCTATGCATATCTCAAACCTTATATTCAATAGAAAAGTGCATATTGCATGGCGGAGCAAAGTGCGCCATATTAATTCATAATTTATAGAAAACCCCCATGAAAAGCTTCGCCGGCACGAAATGAATTGTATTAACTGAACGAAACAGGCTTTTCGTTCAGTACGCCTGAATCAGCCTTTCTCGTCCAATGTAGCTGCGGAATCAGCAACTTTCAAATACAAACTTCGCGATTGCTCGCTATATGTATCTCCAGAGAAAAAGCAAAAAAATCATGGAACGCCGTAAGGACCCCTAGTCTGTACTTCTCAGAACGTGCTCGTTTTATGCCAGCAAACGGTATATGGCCGTGAATAGCTTTCTGTCATCTAATGCTAATAACTTCTAACAGTAAAGAAAAAAACAGAGCTCGGTGTAAAAACTAAACTCGTACAGGAAATAGCCTTTGGGTCTTGGTGGGCAGTACAGCTAGGGAGGCGTCAGAACGGTCACTTATGAGAGCTGTTGCGCCTTCGTTGCTTACTGTGAAGCCGCGAAAGAGGGAAAAGTTTAGAGTCTGAGGACCAGCTTTCTTTCGACAGGGAAGTGGGACAATCTCAGAGGCTGAGCGCCAGCCTTCTTTGTGAAAAGAAGGACGCCTACGATTTGCTAGAGCGCGCGGCTGTGTTCAATAGGCTGCATGTTTCGACAGTTCAAAATGACAACTTTCTAGACCTATAAGTCATAAAAAGGGGCAGTTGTAGGAGAAGGTTCCTGCTTTAGTTTCCCCGCTCTCCGCTAAGTGCTTAAAGTGCGATGTTGTCGCTACTTGAAGGTCATTCGTGGTGTCTAGACAACTCCTTGAGGTGCATTCACACCTTGGGTGGGAATTCTCCGAAGAATTGGTAAAAATGCATGGACAGTATAACTCCGAATCCGGAGGTGGAGTGGGCGTGGCTGCGTGCTTTAAGTGAAAGTAAATTCGGCAGCGCTTTTAATGGCGTATTGCCGTTGGAAGAGTTGTAATCGAGTATTTGTCCAGTCCTAGAGCAGGAGTGAAGCTGTATTGAGTGAAGGTTCACCGAAACTTCCCCTTTCCTGAGATATGAAGTGTACGTGGCTTTAGCCTGAAGCATCAGGATGAATCTAGCAAACCCGCTGTCGATGGAAACGTTGACTTTTATCGAAGGAACCAGTAGGTGCTTAGAAGGAAGTTCCAGCTCTGTCATTTCTTGCGCTATCTCTTTTTATAGTTGTTACAATGAAGAATACGATCGATACCGTTGAGATTTTTGCTGACAGCAGTTTCAATACTTGAATGGCAAAAAAGTTTCTATTTAGCCATTCCTGTCTTCTGGGTGCCCGCACAAAAGCAATCTAATGCGTGAAATTCAGTGCGTATTTCTTTTCACCAAACCAAATGTACGGAGAATTGCAGTAATTCAAAACTTGTTCGAACCGCTCCCAACCACCTTTTTCGCCTCACCCCTCTGCAAACTCTGCGAGTATCTCATGAATTGCGTCCATGTAAGGTCGATCGGCGGGTGGTTGTTACCTTGCGCCGTGCAACTTTGAATGCGCTAATCACAGGTGGTAGCGCGTTATTTACAACGTTCTTAATGCACTCATAAACGCGTCGCCCATGTCTTACCGTTACCTTCCGAAAATCTCACTTTCGTTGGGCCCGCAAAATTTTGTTTTTTCGAGAGGGAAGTATCCCATGTCATGTAGAGGTCGTCGAATGTTTTTCATGAATGTGATTGTTTGACGCGCGATAAACTGCTGGCTATATAGACATTGCGGGGTTCATGATTATAGCATATGTGTGCGGGAAGTCCTGATCAAACATTGGCGCGAGGGTGCAGGGAGTTATGTGCCCGTGCAAACAATCCCCCAAGACCTTGAAACATAGTCCTGGCTCTCTATAACATATTGGGGAAGAGGCGCTTGTGTTTGGTAACAACAACGCAATTCTCTTCAGCGGTCGCATCGACACTTCAGGGTAGCGTAATCGTTTCTGGTTGTTTGTTGCGCGACGCTCGGGATGATTGCTGCCAGGCAGGAGGGGCGGCGCTGGACGGCTGGCTGGCGCTCTACTGAGCTCTGCCGTCTCGTAGGCAACTCTGCCGCTGCCTGTGTTGTTGTTTGGGAATCAATGCCGAGTGCGCTAGTCGCGTTTTGCTCTGCCGTTTACCCTTGTCCCTAGTGAATGGTCCCCGGCTCTTCACTCAACTATAAACTTCACAGAGTCACAAATTGCTGACCCACCATTCATCCGTTGTGAAATTATTCACCCTCACCCTGGCTACTAGCTCTACAGTATGCTATTCATCTTCAAACTAACGCTATTACTAGTCCTTGGCTATTTGGTGAGTCTCCTAGTTCTACACTTCTTTTAGGGTACCATTTTCTTTCATTTTGTGAAAGAGTCCGATTTAAAGCCAAATCGATACTACACTTGCACTGCCGAAAATACAGAACTCAAGGATTACAAGTTTGGTAGTCAGTTCAGTCTCGAGATCACGACAAACCGGAGAAGAAGCTGTGAGTAATACTTTCCTCCTTTGCAATCGTTCATTTTATGCTCCTTTTGTGATTCATTTTGCTCGACATAACTGTTTTCGGAGCTTTTTTTTGTTTCGAGAAATGACTCGTTTGGGCGTCCAAGTTTGCAATGAGGCCGCAAACTTGCTTTTCTATCGATCTGCAACTGTTTTCCTCTCGCCTCTCCCGCTGGTGTGTGTGACAACGTAAATAGCCTTAAGAGAATGAATATGGGCAGTCTTGGAGAGATCTTTGGTAGCACACGCGTACTCACATCTGTTGGCTGTTTTTGTGCGTTTGTTACATTTGGGCATTTTCCCGGGTTGTTTTTGTCAATTCTTGGCGGCGGCCGTGCCAAGGGCACCTGCTCTTAGGCGATTGTTGTCAGATTGGTGCTGGCAGCCCAGCGTGGGTTACACACATACACACCTCAACAACATTGTCACACACCTTGTGTTGTCAAACATAACAAAGAGAAAAACAGGTGACACAATGCCAGAGAACTTTTGGGACCAATGCGGATCATATTTTGAGCCAGGGCCTTACAAAGTGGAAACAGCCGTTTACTTTAGAATTTAACTTTGTATCTCTCATGTTTCCCTAACTGCGGATTGTGTTAAATTTTTCTTTATGTGGACGCGATTTCTGGGTAATTTCCCACTATATTTCTTTCTGACGAGGGTTCCGTACGCGGGATGTGACATTTATGTCAGGGGATGCATGTGGATTTGTCATGTATCGTGTTTGATACATGGGCAGTGCACTTTGTATGGATTTGCATGCCACTGCTTTTGATTTCGTAGTTAAAGACAAACTCCGCGAATGCATATTTTGGGTAGTGGCGGTCATTTAGAAACCCATTTTCCCTAAATGACTTTTCAAGGGAGAGGAAAAGCAAAAAAAAATCATGGAGGACACCCTTAAGGGGAGGACTAGGCAGCCTTTCTAGACGAGTTCTCCAGACCTGCTCGTTTCGTGCCAGCAAGGTGATGCTCTCCCCCCTCTAGCTCATCAGTCGTTTCGTCGTATCATCCAGTGCCATCTAACAAGGGAAAATACGGGGCTAAAAGTGAACGCGCGATAGGAACTAGCTGAATTTCGGTGGGCGGGACAACTGCAGAGGCGTCTGAACTGCCATTTATGAAGGCCGCAACGCCTTCGTTACTTCCTGTGAAGCCGCGAAAGTGGGGCAGTCTTCGAGAATGAGGGCTAGAATATTTGCATAAGGAAGGACGTCTACTAATCAATTGAGCTCATGAGGACTAGCTTTGATGACAGATCAGCTTTCGCTAAAGTCGAATCCATATGGGAATACTGTTGGGAGCCTGCTGGAAGGAAATTGCTTCGAGAAGAATTGTTATTGGTGTTAATCGCCCACAGCGTCCTTTGTGAAAGCTGCACGAATTTCACGCTGATGTAATTACGCTCTCGCGGTTTTGAATTTCGTTGGTTCTCGCGAAAGTGTAGCTGAAAGGTCTCGTCTGGCGGTCCATTTGAATGCAGGAGTGTTCAGGAAGCGACTGAACCACCGTTCGATTGGCGTTATTCATTCAAGCGAATGGAGAATGTCAGTGCATTTCCGTTTGAATCACTCATTATGCACACCGTCCATTTAGGCGCATACCTAATTCACGGACGGCCACCGTTGCTCGCATATGGGTGACACATGCTGCATCGGAACCCATGACATTTATAGGTCGGATTTGAAAATCGCCCCGCGGAACGGGTGACATCCTGAGCTCGAAAATTCTTGAATTTTTCGGAAATTATATGGATATCAGCGAGAACCCGTGAAAATTACAATAAGGAAGCCGTTATATGATCGTGAAATGAGGGGGAAACAAAGACCACGATGTTGATTAGACTTGCATACTACTTGACGGTGTGACTATGCCAAAATGATTGACGATGTAACACCTTGTCAACGTCGATCAGCTCGCTTCTCGCCCATCTCTTACCAGAACTGTCACCGCGCCGTCGTAGTGTGAAGGGTTGTCCATGTGTGGGAAAACAAGTGTGATACAGCGGTAATTTGGCTTCACACATTCCATCGACACATTAGCGTGTAGTGGCGGAAGGAAAAGGAAGCGGGTCAAAACATGGGTGGTTTCGAGGAGAAAAGGAGAATTTTTGAAAACTGCTTTCTGACTATGAGATTTTCAGTGGGAAATGTTCCACCGAGCGAGCAGTATGTCAATCAAAGTGCTCCGATTGCCTTACAAGGACAGCAACATAAACTGCACTGCTTCTTCTCGGGATAGTGAGTTTTTGTCTTTCCAGAATTTTCCTCTTGATTTTTTTGAATTAGCTTTGTAACTCTATTTGACTTTATTTTTCTCTTACGACGTGTGTATTGCTCCTTTTTGAGTGAAATTTTTCTCTTATGACGTGGGGATTGCTGCTTGTTAAGTGAATTATGGCAAATTGCCGTTGAACTAGGCGGCGACGTTGTTTTTTTCTGAAACCCTGTTCCATATGTTCTGACCAAATTAATTTAATGGGTTCAGTGTTTCGGCCAATTCAGGCTTGCCTGGCTGAGCAATCCTCTTATGAAAATTCCGCAAATTCCATGCTGATGCTTCCTGTTTTTGATTCTTCCTATGTTTCGATTATTATTGCTTGTTTCGCTTATTCGTTATTTTGTTTATGGATTTTGTTTTCAATCGTTCTGTCATTCTCTGCAGACGGGCGGGTGTCCATGGAAAAATAATTTCGACCCACAAAAGGGGTTCTCGCCCCAGTTTGGCGACAGCGAGGGCATTTTGCACTTCCGCTGCTTCTTTAGTTCCGGTTTACAAGTCTCACTCTGGTGAAACCTGTGAACTCTTGTGAAGCTGGAGCAAGCTCGTCAAGCCACAATGTTCAAACTGTCAACTCTTTTAAGCTCACCTCTCTGGATGGGTGAACACGTCTGTGGGAAAAAACAAAAGTGCAAAATGCCCCCCCCCCTCCCCTCATCCCTCAGCTCTCAGGGTTTTCATAAAGACTTTTTGGTTAGGAATGCGTTTCGTACCGTAGTGAACTCATTCATTGAAGGTTTTCAAAATTATTCCCTGTTTGGGGGGAGGGGTCCAAGTTCGCATTGATAGCCCTTAATCATGGGACCATTGTTTTATTTTTGTTCATGAAATATGGGTGTGCCTTGACTAGAGAGCGAATCGGTGCTGGATTCTTCAATGAAACGCACAATTTTTGCGGCTGTTTTGAGCGTCTAGGCTTTTGGTTATTTATAGGTGGTAGAACTGCCTTATTTTTGAGGTCCGTTGTATATCCCGAGCGCTTATTCATAGTTGATATCGTTGCACCGGGGCGCCCATATATTGCTGACGTGACCAATACTATGGAAACTTTGTTGGCGTGAGCTGCAAAGAGGTCCCGAGGGACACTTGGAAAGTCATCAGTGGCAGTCGATGGCTGACACGCAGTGGAGATACAAGGGTCATTGGCGGCTGCAGGACGTCAACTGGGTTCGGGTGCGACACGCGAGCATTTCATTCGTAGCTTCATTTGCATTTCGACGACCGCTACCCCTGGATATATTTGGAAATGGATAGCGTGTGGAAGAGGGTGCCAGGAAGTTGTCGTTTCGGCTTGAGTGAATCGCCACGCGCTCACGGACCGATAATGGAAGAGAGGATGCCAGCTGGCCGGTCTCTTTGGCTCGAGGAGTTTCCGAGCGGATTGGCAGCGGTCAATGCGATTATCCCCACGTTCCTGACGCTGTTTACGGATGCGATATCGATCGTTGTTTATGCGGACTGTGGTGTCCATTCGTATAATGGTCCCAGCGGAGAGTTATTAAAGGGCTGGCACAATATGAGTTATGAAAAGGGTAGTTATTGGGATGGAAGAGCTGGCGTTCCGTGCTGGATCACTCATTAACTCCTTGTTTTCCGGCCTTTCTTGTTCATTGGACGGAATTTAATCCGATCCTGCTGGGCATGACAAGCACGTGAGGATGTAGTAACTTCTTTTGAGAAGGCTCAGTTCACTCTGTCACAAGAATTGTGCTTGGCGCTCGGGTCATGTATGAGTAATGAGATGAATTGACAGCAAGCTATAGTCGCCGTGGGACGTTTTGTTTTTTTGGGCTACTAAATAGGAATTTGGCTGGAATTGTGGATGACCACTGAATAAAACTTCAAAGAGGATTGAAGAGATTGTTAAGTGCACATGAATACTTTCACAATAGTGAGAAATAAAAGCCATAAAAGCCCCTTAAAACTCGTAATAATTAATCAGTTAAGTAAGTAAAAATCCCCATTAATGCATCCATGGAAAAATGGTTTGGACCCCAAAAAGTATTGGTGCATTTGGGCGACGGGGGGGGGTATTTTGCACTCTTGCTGCTTTTGCTTCATTAACTTCGGTTTACAAGTCTCAGTTTCACGAAATCTGTGAACTGTTGTGAAGCTGGAGCAAGCTCTATGAGTCATCATGGTAAATAATAATTGTATGGTATTTACAAGAGTTGACAGGTGCTCCTCAAAAAAACTGACAGGTGGTCTTTACGAACTTAGCTGGTATCATTTCATGGCTTTACAAGATTTCGCAGGTTTCCACCTGGGCTGGACACGTCGATGGGAAGTAGCAAATTGCAATATGCCCCCCCCCCCTCCACCCCGTTGCCAAACTGCGCCAATGCATTTTCCTATATGAGCCCTCTCTAGGTTCAAAAGTGCATTGCTCACCATGGTGAACCCATTCACTGGAAGTTTTTTGATTAGTTACTGCTTAGGAGCTCCGATTGAGCATTGATAGGCCTTACTTATGGGTCCATTATTACATTTATGGCTCACGAAATATAGAAGAATATGCCTCGCCAAGAGAATGAATTGGCGCGGAATTTTCCAGGGAACCGCAAATTTTTTCGATTATTTTGATGTCTGGGCTTTTGGATGACCCTGATCTGGTGCCAGATGGTCAGCAGTAAAACAAATCGAATCCCCCGTAAATTTATGCTAGATGAACCAAAAGCTCGCGACCCACTTTTCCACTTCTCACAATGGTTTTTTAGCCCTGCACCGAAACCTACCTGGTATCACAATGGTCGCGAAATCAGTGAAGATACTGATGAAGGATTTCGGTTCGAGTCGTACGGGAAAACGCTGGTACGTTCCTAAGCTGTTTTAGTTCGATAACGGCTGTTTAGTACCGCAGTGCGTGCTTCGGAGTGCTGGGTTATGGGCGAAGGTCAGACCCCAGACGGGACTCAAACTTGCACCTCCCGCTCCCGCCGGCGAGGGCACTGCTTTTGCCCATAACTCAGCATTCTTGTGGTAACTGGTACGTTCGTTTGCAAACGAACCCTTTATTTGTTCTTTTTCGGATAGTGGAGCTCACTATATCGGATTTCAGGTATTCAACGTAACGCAAGACAAAGCTGGCAAATATGACTGCCGTTTTCCCGTACACAATGACATCGACAGGGCTTTCAACGTGGTAGTGGAAGGTTGGTGCTTGGACTTTTGTGACGTGACCTTAGGCTAAGAAGAGTTTTGGGTTTTTCTACAGCACAGTGATTGATAACTACCTTGCCGCTCGCTCTTCTGTGGTCGCAATTTCAGCTGAAATGAGATTTTAAAAAACGCTGTTGCTAGCGCAGTTCTCATTAGGTGGCTTCAACACAGGCCTAGGTCCAGCATGGAACATCTGCAATCGATTTGCAACACACGCCGAACCAGTCGCGTATTCGGCCAGGTGCTCAAATGAAACGCCGCAGTTGTTTCGCCTCATCCACCCACAGACGGATGATTTTTTTTCACGAGACCGCAACGGCTGCTCGCGGTCACGGAATGCAGCATATCTTATGAGTTTTCTGTCCAAGAAAAGCCCGGGAGCAACTTCCTGTGCAGATTTTTTTTGAATGAATATGTGCGGACTTTTGGCTGGTGGAGCAAGTGCTCTTCTGCTATAATTGTCCAGATACTTCTGCGGGAATAGTAAATTTGAGGGATTTTTTTTACCTCGGAGTTGTGTCCAGAATGGTCGAGGGTATGCTAGACGCAGAGATAGTTGCTGACAACATTGAACTTTTCAGACACGCAAGCCCTACATCTTCAGATAAATTGAACTGTGTGACGAAAAATCTCAGTGTTGCCGTCAGTTCTTGAGTAGTTCCTCTGTGCGCTGCTGTGCCATGACACGAAACCTCTTTTTCTAGGGAAAGATGTCATGCGCCAAGATTAGACCCTTTTTTTGAAGTCATTTTGAAAGTGCTCAGAGGCCGATTACATCATCTTATTAGCGTCACATGATACCAAGGGCTTTCCAATAATGTGGAGGGTTTATGGGAAACTATTTGAGGTTTTACAATGCCGTTTCCTCTCTGCAATTTTGATGAAGTGCAGTGGTAATTTCCTCCTCATACAGTAACGATATGAATGCAAGCGTTAATTAGAAAGTGAAATAGCCTGCAATGGCTGCTGAAAAACTTGCATAAGTAACTCAAATGGCTGGTTGGAAAAGGTCTGCAACATCCGTCCATTCCTGGCATCTGTCGAAAATCTTTTGAACTTTTTGAGCGGAACTTGAATATTTCAGAACCTACGGGCAAACAGTTGATGTCTGCAATAAGCACTATATCTAACCCCATTGTTAAGGAAAAAATAAGGCTGCCCAACGTTTCATGTTTCTTTCTGGGATGCGCCATACATTCTATTTCTGGTCATGATCAGCGCCGTAGTGATCTATAGAATTCTATGTGCATATCCTAATAAACGTACGCTCTGCCGCTAAGAAAAGTTTCTGCAAAATACGGCCTTCTTCCAAAATTTCTTGCTGAAATACTCCCTCCTTCCGCATCCTACTGACCACCCTTCTCATTTCGCTAACACTTTATCACTTTTTCGGTTTTTTCTCTCGCAAACTTCTTCACTTCCCGAGGAAAAAAAAGGAACTCCCTTCAAGCGCAGGGGAGGGAGTGAGCGGGAGGGAGGTGTGGGTGTACACAGCGCATTTGAAACAGCAAAAAAAAGGAAAAAAGTCAGCAGCCGAGAACATCTATATTGGAGGAAAACGACCCCACCTCCAGCGACCAAATACGACTTCACCGCTGGGATTCCCACGTATGATGTGACCTATATGCAATTACCTATATTGTCAGGCAGCCTGTGTACGTATCATGCAGCGTTCAGACTTGTCGCGCTGCAGTTGTCGCGCTTCAATTGTACCAGACCCCAGCTTCCCTTCATGTTCTTTCTTCCGGTATTCAATCCCTTTTTCACTGTTTCTCATTTCTACCTGATTCTTAGCTCCTCTTTTTCACTTTAACATTGAATTAAAACAGAACAATATTTGAACAGAAATGATGCACCACTGCAAGACATCAACATCAATAGCAACCCTGAGACTGAATAATTAAAGTCGAAAACGGTATACAAAATCATTATCACAGTGTCTGTATCAAAAACTACATTAAAATTCAATGTTAAAGTGGAAAAAGAGGTGCTAAGAGTCAGGTAGAATCGAGAAACAAAGAAGAAGAGATCGAATAGCAGAAAAAAGAACATAAAGGGAGCTAGGGTCTGGTACTATTGCAGCGCGGCAAATGTGAACGCTGCCTCAGTGCTTTTTTATCATCGACAAATTTGGTACCGATTCACCAACTTCGATGGTATGAATGGTTTGAGAAACAAGGGACAGAGCGGGGTTTGAATGGACCGCACTTGTGGCACGGGGTTTGTCTTGACATTACACCATCTCCGTCCCTTCCACGTGTTGCTACCAGATACCTAGGTTGTTTTCATTACTGCATCCAGCATGACCCTTTGACCTTTAAACGACATACATTAGAAGCTGTTCGGGTGAGACGTGATACAAACATTTCATGAAGCTAAGAGAGACTCTTACCTAGCCCGGCGATGGTTTCGTAGGAGTCTCTGTGTGACCAGAGGAGTAGTTCTACACTTCCGTATTCACGAACTCTTCACTGGGTTCCTACAGTTTTTTTTAATTACTATAAATATATTTCAGCCGCTCCGTACTGGCCAGATGGACCGCCACCGAACACCAACACCAGCGAAGGTGAAACGGTCACCTTTGACTGTACGACGAGTGGCAAACCCATACCAAAAGTCACTTTCTACAAAAATGGCGTTGGTAAGTGTTAGTCCTCCTTTTTTAGACCTTCTTCTTTATAAAGTTCAGTTGCGGTATGAAAAACAGTGACAGCATGAAGCCTGGCGAATCATTTGGAAGTTTTTCAATTAATTTCGGCCACCATAAGACGTTTATTGTGTGTGACAAGAGCAGCGGAAATCGGGCAATGGGATGCAGCGATGGGTTGCAAATTTTCGTTTCAGCTGTAGCATGAGAAGGGCGCCTGATTCGATAGTTACTCGCTGCATTGTTGCTCTAATGGGAGTTCTGTTATAACGCAATTTACTCCGAAACTATTTCGCACGAAGACAATGGTACATCAGTACCCATATACAACAACTACTTTGGAATAACTTACTTTTTTTTTACTTTTTTTTGGTTAAGCATCCATAAGGGAAGCACTCTCCTTATGGAACGTTGCGAACTTTCAGTAGTCATCAAGATTTCGGACTCAGAGCCAGGGTATGTGATGAATTGGGTGGTGGTGTCGGTACTATCCCCCCTCACCCACGAGAGAGGATGTCAGTACGACCCCCCACCTAGATGAGGGTCTCGGGTACGGACCCCCGCCCCGCCCTTCCCCACCTCAGCACCTACCCACCAATTCCCCATCACTTTTTCACCCAAAAATTCTCCGTCGAGGGGAAGGGAGGGGTATGTAGTACACATGAAACTGGAAAAATCTTGCAAAAAGTCAGTAACCGGGAAATCAACGCGACCAATTTCTCTCAAAGGCTCATATGCCCCTCTCTCTCCCAAAGACCAAATACGACCCCCCGTAGCGGAAAAGTAAGACCCCGTGTGTTTCCACACAACGATGCTGTACCCTGCTGAGAGCGTAAGTGGGTAGCTTAAATAAGTGGCTTCCTCATCGGTAAGTCATAGGAAGTCCGAAGGCCTAAGGAAAGTCCTCGTCAAATTATCATCAAGCGTTGTTCTATCTATGGTCAGTTGCTTTTATTATATATCAGTCGTTTTTGTATATCCACATGAGTTTTATCTCATGTGATAAATAAATAGCAAAAAAAAATTAAATAAATAGTCAAATTACCATCACTTACAATGGCATGACGGAAAAAGTCCCAGGCTTGAGTCGTATCTTAACGCTGAAAGTGGTCACGTGGTCATGTATTAGTTTTTCTAGTTTTAGCTGTAAGATGTAGAGGCAGTGGAACGTTCTCATTAACTCGCAGTCGCCAGAGGACATGTCTCATCGTAAGAACGTCTGGTGTCAATCAAACTACTCTAAAGCGATGGGAAGCTTGATTAGTCTCAATGAAATTTGATCTTGCAGACCGTGCAAGAATGAGGGTGATTACTATATTGCAGCCTCTGCGTTTCATCCTCTAACAAGACCCCTAAACAATATAAGCAATGATTCAAAGCGGCAGCGTAAATGGCAAATAATACGCAAGAATGTGGCGTCTTTGAAGAAAAGCGCTCTGAGTTTACAGGCATGCTCCCTACAAGCGATTGGGCGTGTGAGGGGAGGGGCATGGCCTGGAGCGCTATTCAAGTTCTCATCAGGTGTATCGGGCTCAGGATAGCATTTGGTGGAAAAAAGAGCGCCCTGGCTGCGCTGCAGCCCGCGCCGCATCGTACGCCCTATCGTTTGCAGGGATCATGTCTATAAAGGAGCTGGTATGCAAGAGAGCGTGATTAGTACCTTTTTGTGGCTCTATGGTCTCGTAAAGTCAGTAGGGAGAACAAAGATACCGTACCTTTCTACATTGCCAGAGTAAACACATAGGTTATGTAGCGCGTATTATTACCCACTATTCCAAACTTGTTTCGTGTTAGAAAGGCTACCTTTCTTCGTGTATTCCTTGTCTACAAAAGCAAATTGCAAACCGGCTCTGCAAAGGGAGTATGTAACCCTGCCAAATGGCAGAACACTAAAATTCGGAGGTGTGACATGGGGGGGGGGGTGAGAACTACTCGTTTTCTGTGCTTCGTTCAACATTATGAGAGAAAGTTTTTCAGAAGTCAAGCGTTTTTGTGTAAATTATATTTTCGGCCCTGTTTACCCTTTATTGCCCCATGGTCCGGAATTGAGGCCGTTTGGGGTAGGGGGGGGGACGAGAGGAAGAGGAGGGAGTAATTTTTCCTCGATTTACCCTCGGGATTTTTTTGAACTCCTGAGCGCGGGTATTCCTTCCACCTTTTTTGCGAAAACACTGTCTGGGCACAGACACGGGGGCCGCGGACCAACTTCGGTGCGGGTGCCCGTAGCACACACAGCGGGCGTCGTCATGTTGAACCAATGCGATAGTCGTGTTTAGAGGGTAGAATCACCTCTTTAGGCAAGCTTTTGATAACATTGGTCTACTGATTGTAGGGCCCAGACTCTTACGGCACGGTCGCCAGACATGAGTCAAGCGAACGTCTCATTGGTGTTTAAATGGGTAAACTACAACAAGTACTAACGTCTAGCCATTCTGTTCTCTCAGGAAGTTTCAGTCGAAACCTGGCCAGGAATTCGAAAGAGGGACACAGTGAAAGATAATGCAGTCTTTCCCTGAGTATGAGGCGCATTTCTCAGGGTAGCAGAGTCGCGCGTCATATTGCATACGATAAATTTCTAGACAAGCGCTTTTTTCACGTTTCTCAATCTTCTAAATGGTTCTCATACACTTCGTCTTCAACGTGGAACGTTTACACTAATACAACAGGTGATAGAATACAAGAAAATGAGAAAAAAATATCTTCGGGTACCCTAGATAGAAAGGAAATAAGTTTTTACTTTTTTCCTGATTCGAAACGATACACGAGTTAAGGAGACTTTCGTTCCTTCGAATTGGCTATTGCTTCCTCAGTAGCACGTCCACTGCTCTCCTTTTTATTATACCGTACTTTCTGGGATATGAGGCGCATCCGTGTATGGGAAGCATTTTCGCCTCGAAGCGCACTTTTGTGTGTTCTTATCTATGTGAATGATCTATTTAGACTAATAAGTGCTCCGAGGCGACTAGAAGATTAGAGTATTCAAAAACACAAAGAAAGCTGTTGAGTAGGATGACTGCTGTTTAACGCCGCAAACTGTCACAGGAATATTGAGTTATAGGCTGACCGGTCAGCGGAAGATGCGGGTTCGAATCCGCTTGGGTTCTGACTTTTGCCCACGACTCAGCGTACTTGCGATCACTTAAAACTTGTTGTTAGGATGCAGCATCGTGATGTGTGAAATGGTGGTGTCAGAACGACCCCTTTCCACCTAGGAAGGGATCTCGGTACGAGCTCTCTTAACCTTCCCTTACCCACCAGTCTCCCCCATTTTCCAGTTTTTCATCCAAATATGTCCATCGAGCGGGGCGGGGGTATATATAGTACATAGGAAACAGGAAAAATCACGCGAAAATTCAAGAGCCGGGAAAATTTTTCCCCAACACAAGCCACATACGAACCCCCCCCTCTCCGACTAAATACGCCCCCCCCCCCATGTGTTCCATACTACGATGCTGTACCTTGGTTGTTGTTATACTTAGAAAGTTTTCGCGCGCGTTTTCGCTACCAACTGAATGCTACTTTTATCCCAGAAACAGAAAACTTTCTTTCTTTTTCGTGGAGAACTTTTTCGATACACTCTTCGCGAGGAGCCAATCCCATCGTTTCTCACGATAAACAGGCGTAGTAATGGGAAACGTTTACGAGACGTTCAAGAAGAACATGCTTCTGCTAACGTTTGTCAAACACCTGCAGATGTTTCACTTTTAAGAAAACATCTTTTTTGAAGTACGACTAGCATGGTGAACGTTGGGAGGGGGCTCACGAACACAGCATATGGTATACTCGAAATGTCTGAGATGAGGTAGGCGTGGCTGCGTACTTCAACTAAACGTCGTGGTGCTATGCTTTGGAGAGATATTTTCATTTTGACCCAAATGTGGTCACGTCTCTGTCCAACAAAGAACAAGATGGCGGTTGTCTCAAATTGAAATATCCCACGAGTAACCAGTTCTGTGCCATGTTCGAATGTCCACGCCTACCCCGTCTCAGGAATAAGAAGTATACATATTTTGGGAACTCCGGTGATCTATGAGCATCCAGTGGTCATTCGTCTACATGAGTGGTTATAGATTACCGGGGATTTCGGAAGGCGATTGGGTCGTTAATACTTCATTGTTGTCATGTGCCATGTTGGAGGTAAAAACGCAGCAAGCATTTGCTGAGTGTTGGTTGTAGGCAGTTGCCATCATGTTACAACCACCAATACTTCCATCCACTTTCTGCTCTTCGTCACGTGTAGTTGAAAAGGAGAGTGAAAGGTCGTGAGCCAAGAAACGAGCTCAACGGAGGTCGTGCTGTGGGTCCTGGGTTCTCTCTTCAAGCTTGAACCACTAATGCGCTTTACTTTCTATTACCTTTTTACCAGATCTTTTCTATTCATGACACTTATCCTACGCAGGGCTGGAAAAGATGTCTGAAAGAGCAGTTCTTTAGAACACTAGTTGTTAATCTTTGGGCCCTGATGAATGGCGATGTTGTTTATCCCAATGTTAAGACGTTCACAAGGCAATTGAGTTGCCCTCAGACCACTTTATCCACTTGGAGCGCTAGAAAAGCAATCGAATACACGAATTGTTGTGGTTTTCCCCTTTTCAGCTGCTCGTAAATCAATGGTTGTTACGCCGAGATGGAATGGGTTTATCCATTTTCAAGAGGAAATTTATGGGAATTCGCTCTGAATTCGACGTCTTGATGCCTGCTGAGGGTTCACGACGTTCCAACATGGAATGCTTGCCTTTAGATGTTTGACCAAAGATGGAATTCGGAAGTCGTCCGTATATACCACATATCAGTCAAGCTAGGCCTATAATTTGTTGGACTACGCCGAAGAATTATCGATTCTCTTGAAATTGCTCTCTGGCGTTGGCCATGTTAAGAAGTTTGGGGAATAATGAGGGGGGAAAGAAGGCTGGGGCTGGGCTGAAGAGCCCACTCATTTTCCCTGCTCATGATATCGATAGACAAATTAGAATGCTGGACTTGCGGTGTTGCTTTTGAACGGCCGCCACCACTAATTAACTAATTAATTAGGGGTCAGCATCCTTATTTGTCCCTGCGAGCGATCCTGGTCTCTATAGGGTTCATGAATGCACAGATACTTACGGAAAGGAATAAAGTAGAAAAGCGTCTCATTATTGTTGAGTTTCTCTCAAAATAAAAAAAACATCAATGTTTGGATAATAGTAGCGTCGTTGAGGAGGTTTCAGAGATGTGCAGCTGGCTGGCTACTGGCTTTTCTATGAGCTTTTCAAACCGTTGTAATTAACTGGTTTCAGAAATGAAAAAGCCAAAGGACGGCGAGAAATGGGTAATTGAGACCAATCGGCTTACCATCTACGATGTGAGAAAGGGCATTCATGGCAAGGGTGATAATGCTGTCTACCAATGCAAAGCTGAGAACAAGCACGGCTACGTATGGACCAACTTCTACCTCAATCTCCTGGGTGGGTGGCTTTTGGCATTTAATGGCTTGGATAATGTATGAAAAATAAGTTTTAGCCTTCAAACCTCAATTGTTGACGGATGCTGGAGAGGTGGAAGCTGTGGCCGGTCAGTCAGTATCGCTGGAGTGCAAATTCTTCGCCAGTCCAAATGCAGTCATCACCTGGTCAAGCCCGCTCCTGCAAGGCATTGTTCATAACGTGATTCCAGCCAGTCCGCACGGTGTTGGAAAACTTGTTATTCCCAGTGAGTTGACTCTTTTCATTTTCGCCGTAAATTTTCCGCGCTTTTTTAGCCGCCGTATCATGCCTTTTTTGCAGATGTTACACCAGAAGCGGAAGGAGAATACGAATGTACGGGAACGAATAAGTACGGCCAATCCAAAGGAGCTGCGAAACTTCTTGTGCGAAGTGAGCTCGAATTTTACAGAAGATTCTGGAGACTTTTTTTTATCATGAAGCTTTGTTTGCGGGTTTTTTTCTTTACCATGGAAATGACGTGTTTTATAGAAGCCACTCGATTGGAACCATTCCGACGAGCCGAAGAAGTCAAAATTGCCGGAGAAACTATTCGGTTACCTTGCGAAGCTACTCCTGATGAACGGTAGGTGCTAGCATCTATCTTGTTGTTTTTTCTCCCTGTCTTTGCTCCATATTTTTGAACAAAGGGCCTTGATATCTCCTAACGGTTAGATGCGCTGTTTCCGATTTAATAACCTCAAAAACGCATCGCAATCGGTCTTGTTCTTATAGACAGGGCTATTCCGTACTTCCCCTAGGCGGCGATGCTGGACCAGCAGAAGACGTGCAGGAGCCTTCTTGACAGGGTAGTGCTGTCTCGGAACAGAGGGGCTTTTCTCGGTTCCCCTGCAGAAATCGATATCCAGGTGATTTCAGTAATTCAGTTCATTTCAGCCTCGAGGTCAAATATGAATGGCATGTCAACGGTCAGCCTCTGTCCGAAGTACATTTGCAGTCGGGACATTACCAGGTTTGATTTTCTGAAGTAATGAAGGCTGTCACCGTTGTGGTTCCCATGTTTTGACACCCTTCCCCGAAGTAATCAAGTGTTGTTAGAAACTCTGTGCTTTGGCCCACTGAGCTGTTGATTTCTTCGCCTTGGGAGGGGGAGAGAGACCATTTTACTAGTTCCCCTTGAGATATGTGAACGCTCATGAAACTACGAAATGGTTTTCAGCGAATTTTCAGCCATGAGGCTCATATCTTTTCGCAGCTACTTGAGAATTTCCACGTCTCATAAGATTGTTGTTAGACAGTCCATTTCGCAGCTCCACAAGTGTTTTCAGCTCTCACAAAGGTACCAATATTGAAGAAATTAGGGAACCAGCAGAATACCCTCTTTCCCGGGGAATTGGAAATGCTTCTTACCCCCCCCCCCCTTTACAAAAAAACAGCGTCGACTTGTTCATTCTACCCTGTCTACTAATGTATAGTTGTTTCCGCTGCAAACGTTAGGGCGTGTTTGAAGGCTGTGTTTGGCGCAACGCCAGTGTTTTTCACTAATTGTCGCTTGCCCCTTAACAACAAGTAGGACCGGCTGGCATCGCGCCATACCCAGCCTACTGACACGCACCAGCGTTTGCAGTGAAAACGATTATGGTGCCATTTGCAAGTCTCCATAGATTCGATTAAGGTGGACGACGACAATTCACTGCTAGTCAACAATCCCACACAGTATGACTCGGCAAAGTACAAGTGTATTGCAAGCACGAAGCTCGACAAAGTTGAGAAGGAGGTCCAGATTCAAATCAAGGGTAAGTCGCTCATGACTAAGCCTCTAATTTTTCATGAACTGCTGTTTCTGTAGAAGAGCTTCATTAGACACTATTCACGACGAGAGCATTCAGGAAATATTGCTAGAGCCATATCAAGTGATAACGGCTAGTCGGGCTGCGGTGAAGAGTGATAGGGTGGTGCGAAACGGTACCAACGCAAGGATTAGCGGTAATAAGAAGTCTGATATGTGCTGAATAGGAGGGGAGGGGGAGGGATTCATCAAAGTTTTGAGGAGAAAAACTGATCGCATCAACTCTGAATTTCGTGGAGATTTGATGGGGCGTAATGGTGTGGAGAATTAAAGGGAGGAAGACCTGTGATAAGAGCGGCAAAAAGCTACTGTAGTCCCGTCTTCGTATTTACTGCAGTGCTATGGTACTCCTGCCTCAAATTTATAAATGAATAGCGGTCATTTATATGCTACTAGAAGGATTATAATAGACGTTCAAGAGCTGTGGAGTAGTCTAATGCGAGGCAGCCATTAGTGGCCGGTCAAGAAGGTAGCATAACGGTGAAAAGGGTGGTGCTAAAGTTAGAGAGACGTTAAAGATGAAACTAATATGAGTCTAGGCATTGATTTAAATTGCTAGTAGATCGTAATCTGGAACAAGGGGGGGGGGGGGGAAGAACAGCGAAATGTCGTAGAAACGAACGAAGAAACGAAATGCGTGGATGAAATCATCCCCTTAATTTGTAGGTCTCCATAGATTTCTGGTGCTCGGGCATATACGTTGCTGTAGGGAAGTCTGACGAACCATTACCCTCGAGAAATGGTTTCGTAAAATGTGTAACTCCAAAGGTTATCCTATAAATGCAGATTTATTTGCAAAGACTTTGACCGCAGGTGGTTCGAAGATCTCTTTTCCCGAATTTGGTTGAGCTGTTAATTGCGCATAAGTAACAGCGTTTTTTAAATTAGGGTTTTCTGATGAAGGATAAAATGTTTCCTCAATGCGTTCCACAATGTTCGACAAAGAAATACGTGCTCTTCGAGGCAGCATGAATAGTTTTTGAGCTGGCTGATTTTTGTTAATTTCTAGGTCCTTAATGCAGGTCTCTCGGAAGGAAAAAAAAATCGGGTTTTCCTCACAACCTCTTCCTTTTTGCATTGCAATGAGCTGCAAAAGGCTAGAAGTTCATTTTTGTTTTGCGTGGCTAAGGAGCAGTGCCATTTGTAACAGCGTGAATTCAGCATGAACGATCCCAACGTTTTGATTTCAGCCTGACCGGACATGCTTCGTACAGACAGCTCTTTGGAGCTCGATGACGGGTGGATGAGTCGTGTTATTCACAAAGGTCCGCGTTAAACGACATGGGAGTTAACACTGGTCTGGGACCCCCCCCCCCACTATACTGTTGAGTTACGCCTCCACGTGATGTTCAGGTTCGAGGATGTGGTGCATAAATCTCACATGGTGTCGGTATTCATTGAGCTCAGCAGGTCGTCCGGTGCTACATATTAGAGGGTTGGAATGTGAATCGTTTGAACCGAGCTTCCGAGTTTGAGCCATACTAAGAGGATCCCCTCGACCACGCTTCACCTCTTTCCAGCCACCTCTAGAAACACATTTGAGCCCAGAGTATATAGGTCGAAATGCTCGTTTTTGTCATCTTGGCACCTCTTTGCAAACAGAAATTGGTACGAATCTGGACCATGAAGTTCTATTTGATAATAACTCAAACTATTAGCGAACTTTTCTAGACTTGACATCCATAGCTTAAGAGCTTTCCAGACTTAGGCGGTGAAAAAATTTTAAATGTGTTTCTGCTTTTCTACTTTGGTATAGGTAGCAGAGCTTCCTGCTCTAATTGTCATTGACATAATCAGTAATACTCAGTAGGTACACCTGATCGCAATGTATTCGGAGATGAAATCGTCTATGGTTAACCGTTATCAGTAGCTCTAACCTGAGCTGAATTGAAACTAAAATTATGCGGACACTCCGAAGATGAATGTGGGAAATCCCGACGCGAGCTTCGAATTTTGACGGGATGCACTCGCACGCTAGTCCCGATCGGGGCATCTGGTTTCTGTGTTTTTAGTAGCTTAGCAGCTGAGCGCACGTAAAGGCAGCGATTACGATGAAAATCTGCACTAACCTTTTCTTTGTGAGGAAGTTATATTCCGTTCTATACGTGGAAGCCACTCTAGTGTTGTGAGAAGCGAGTCCTTCGGGTCAGGTTTTTTTTTCGGGACAGTTCATTGCATGGTTTAGGGATACACACGCTCCATATCCCTCAGTCACGGCGGGCGTGGCTGGTCCTTCATTTTAACATGGCCTAGGATGGATTATTCGTGGGATATCCAACATGGTAACTGCATTTTTTTTCCTGTGCCGAAGAAATACACGATTATAGTGTCCCAAAGTGAAGATATTTCATCAAAAGCGCAGTACGTGCCGTTTCGGCGACACGTAACAACGCCCACCGCATCTCTGGGTTTTAAGTTCCCAGGGACTCTAGAGGTGAGACCTCATCTTCTTCCGCACTCTGGGAACGCTAAAAGGGCGACCAGTAAATTGGTGGTTCAAATTTCAATGATGACAAATTGCGCGATCCCGCATTTTTTATTTTCTTTCATATGTCTACTTTTTGTCCTCAGAAAAAAATCAAAAGGTAAAAGGAGTTCTGTCTGAAGAGTAAAAACTATTTCCATGAGCGTGTTCGTCCATGAATTCGCAAAACTTGACTCTTCTCCCTGACGCTCACAGAACCACGCAGGAAAAACAAAATACACCTTGGTGGACCACTTATGCATTCCTACAACACGCAGCGCTAAGACCAGAGGATTCCCCTCCCAACCTCTTCCAGTGTCTGGAACTGAAGTGTTTTTTATAAAGGCTCACGCTGCAGATAACCAAATAGAAATGCCTGCAAAATACCTGCAAAATGTCTGCAAAATGCCCATTCATGTCAGTAGGTGTGATATGCGAGGCATGAGGAAAAGCCACCGCTAACATGGTATGGTATCGGACGATTTTGCATTTCGGCATTTTTTTTCGTGATGGTATGGTTGTGATAACATCCTCGCATATAAGCCGCTCCTAGATGTGGCAGCGTTCAGACTTCGCAAGGGTGGGGCTTCGGTCGCGCTTTCGACGCAATCGATGCAGTCAGAAAAATGCGCGTGGATCACTCTGGACGCACGACAAGAGCTTATTATTGGTTGGGGATTTTGGTAGAGTCCTTACGACTCTTAGGGGTTGCGACCCACCTTTGTCCCTCCTCATCGAGCTGTCAAGAGGGAGAGGGAAAGGGTAAATAAAAGGATAAAGTCTTCGCCGTTGATCAATCCCTTTGTGGGATGCGGCACGCATTCTACTTCCATTCAGAATCGTAGTGGCTTATTGAATGCGATGTGGCCTATACAATGACTTGCGGTGGCCAGCCGATGTACAAGTCAGTGTTTTATCCTCCCAGACGAATCTGGTACCAATTTACCGTCCCCGGAGGGTAGAAGGCTTGGTTGGCCTGGGCGGGAGTCGACCCGGGATTTGAACCCGGCGCCCCCCCCCTCCCGCTTCTACTCGATCTCAGATTGTCCGAGCTTCTTGCCACTTCTGAAATTTACTGAAAATTGCCCTACTTTTTCCCAAAAACGTTGTTGTCGGGCGGCGGGGTGGAGGTATATAGTACACATGAAATAGGGAAAATCATGAAAAGTCAACTATCTCTCCCAGAAGGTGAGACATAAAAATACGACCTCCCTTCCTCCGAACAACGAGCAAGACGATCCTCCTCTTTACAACGTCCGTGAAGCGAGAAAAATCAACTATCAAAATAAATTTTTCTCAGCCCAAATACGACCCCCTCTCCTGGCGACCAAATACGACCCCCTGTTGGGGATTTCCCAACAGCGATGTGCCCTGCGCGCGACCGAGGCGTTGCCGTCGCGAAGTCTGAGCGCTGCCCATGACACGAAATTAATACGGCTAGTCCACTAGTCTTTTACGTATGCACCTCGAGGTGGTCAAATGCTTACATAAAAGGGGTGACGTGTCTTTCACGGAGACATGAACGCTATCAAAGAAATGAGCGGAAAAATTCCCTCTGAACACCAGCACTGTCTAGATAAAGTACAATTTTGAGAGCATTAGAAAAGTCTTGATTAATGCTAGTATGGAAAGGTTACCCAAGGGTTCAACTCGTCTTTTACTTTTTTTTCACCGCGAAAACATCGTTGCAATGTGCGATGTTTCATCGTTGGACGTGTTGTTTTGATGTTCCCCGCATGACAGTTGTCTTGATTTTCGTGAGCAACTTGAGATGCCTGTCATGCGTTTCTCCCCCGCAAAACTTCATAGGGAAAGAGAAACCTGATTGTTGAAAGTGATGAGACAGTCAGTTGCAAAAGTGTCAGATTTGATGACCTAATGGACTCTTTCCAGACGTACCAATGCCTGTACATGCTGCTTACGTGAGCAAATGTGATGCGGACTCACAGTCAGCTGAAATCAGCTTTGAACACATGGAACCTGCCGACACCGTCTCACCTGTGAAGGAGTTTTGGTTAGTCTCTCATAACTCACTGTTCTCTTCTTCGTTACGTGTCTCAAAAAAGATCCATTTGTCAGTGAAATCTAAAAATTGATGTTTCACAAGCTGAGTTACCTCCTTTTGCTATGGTCAGCTTGAAATTCTTGTCATATTTTTTAGACTCGAAATACTTGCCCATAATGAAGAGGTGGGATAGATAATGTGAGCACTAATAGTCTGGATAAAATCTGCCCATTAGTACCTCAACTGTCTCCTACTCCATCTTCTGCAATGTGGACACGAACTGTGTCCCTTACTGTCAGCAGTGACCCTTGAACCCCTCCCTCAAGCTCATTTCTTCTATCACCCTGGCTCATGCTTGGGAGCTGCCGAGGCCAACATAAACGGGCTGCATAAGGGTGATGCCCCAGTCTACGGCGCGAATGCTTCAGAGCGAGATCCTACAGTGCTGAAGACGAGGGTGGTCCACATGTCTGTGTGAACTGAGTTTGAGGTTTTGGGGCAGCTTGTGAAACTACTGGGATGTGCCCACACCATCCAAATAAAGGCTGGCCCAAACCTCGTGCTGTTGAGCTGGATGGCTCTCCCTTTGCACCGGTGAGGCCCAGACATGGCTCCGTCCAGCTGCTTATTACTTCCTGAACTGGCCCGTCATATGAACGAGGAAAGCTTCACGATCCGAGCCCAAATCAAAATCGGAATGATGTCTAGCTTGGCCTTGGGCTGTCCTCCATTGTGAAGCGATGTCATCCGTGAGGTGAGCAAAAATTGAAAAGAACCCCGCGTTAGCCATTCTGTATATTTTTGGTTTAATACTCCAGAAAGTGGAAGCCTAATTTCAGAAATATATGAAGAAGTATATCAGAGCTTTCTCGACAGTCTAACCATTCACCTAACATCTCTGAGAAATCCACTCTCAAAATCAGTTCTAATAAGACCAAGTTCCAGTGTCCAGTACCCGCTTCTGTGACCCGACCACTATTGCACAACAGACGAACTTTTTCTTCTGTTCAGTTCAACTAGCAGAGCAATCGCTTGTAAAGTCGTATAGCTCTTGTACCCTCACAGCTCCATACAATCCAATTTAGCCCATGCCAATCAAGTGCCGTCACGCTGAGGATGGCTAGTCCGTGCAGACGGAATTAGAGGCAATAAAACTCAAAAAATACCTCGAGGCCACCAAGCTCGTTTCGATTCTAATGGAGGCCCAATAATTCTGTTCGGAAGCATTCTAGGCTATGCATGTTTGAATAAAAAGCAGCTCGATTAATGGTCTTCTTTCAAAAATTATTTTTAGGGTTCAGTATCAGATGGACAGTGAGACTGAGGGCACGCAGTGGCGAACTCATCCAGTTCCCGTCCAGGCACATCCGAACGACCGTATTGAAGGTGATCAACGAATGGTCAGCGGGAAAGCAACCGTTGCTCTGCAGCCTTTCGGACACGTACGTTTTCGCTCTTGCTTGGAACAAAGAGTTGGTACTTCTCTTCGGTAATGTTGTTTCATTTTCAGTATGTGTTCCGAGTATTGGCCCGGAACGGAGTTGGTGACAGTTCACCGACGAGAGTGAAAGACGTGTGCATTACCCCACCGAAGCAACCAGATAGGAATCCGTCTGGAGTTTGGGCAAAAGGTGCCAGTCCGGAGAATATTGTTGTCCATTGGCGCCCGATGTCTCGTGAGGAGTGGAATGGGAAGAACTTCCACTACAAGAATAAAGTAAGCTGTTTTCTTTTTTATCTATGCCTTTTCTTTGAGTTTTTTCTTGTTGAATTACCTCTATTGCTAATTACATACTCTTTTTCGATATTGTGCATGATTCTCCCTCCTCCCCGTTTCCTTATCTTGTATGACTCCCTTCTCTGTCCTACCTACTATCTTTCTAAGTTTTCCTAGCTCCTTACCACTTCTCCCAATTTCCCTGAATTTTCCGGTTTCTCCCCCAAAAACTGACAAAGAAAGGGAGGGCGGGGCGACAGCCGACATGGAACAAGAAAACCGGGAGAAGTCGTCATCTAAAAAATTTTCTAATGGCCCCGAAAATTTGTTATCAGAAGCAATACAGCTCTTCCCCTTCCCAGTTCCAAGCACGGCCTTCTGCTGGGGTTACAACGATGCCCCATGCCTTGTTACAGAACGGTTCAACAGGTAGATACTAACTGGGGAAGGTTCTGTGGCGGTCAGCCTCTGCTTGTTAAGACGTCATAAGAAATGACGTTGGCATTTTAAGTGTACCAAAGTGGCACACCATATCGTCCGCTCGATCTTCTCCCTCCTCCCCAAGCCTATTCCCCCCTTAGAGTCGGGGGTGCCACAATTCTGTTGTTTTCTTTAGTTGGTTGAAACATAGTAGGGCTGCAGTCCTGGGAAAAGGAGGGAAAAGAACACATTAACGAAGAGTGTTTTCTCAACGCTCTATTAGACTTTGTTTTCACCTGGAGCAGTACAATAAGAACATTCATTTTCGTTCTTTCCAAGAAGTGGGGCCATACTCAATACATCACCATTTTAGGTATCGCCCAGCCGAAGGTGGAGATGGCTCGTGGAAGGAAGTCCAAGTGAACGATCCTTTTGCCGATCGCTACACCATCACTCTCGAAGATGATAAGGATGCGAAGCCTTTCCAACCGTATGAAGTCCAGGTACAGCGTTGAATTTCGTGCTCCTGCTGTTACTCATCTATCACCTATAAGTTGTTTTCTACAGGTTCAAGCAGTGAATGATGAGGGTCAAGCGAACGTGGCTCCTGAGACGGTGCAGGGACGCACGGGTGAAGGAGTGCCAAGTAGCGTTCCGACGGGATTCCGCGTCGTTAGCAAGGTACTATTTTTGATCCGTACTGCTCGTTGACACCAGTACTATTTCTTTATGAAGACTAATTGCAACGCCTCTCTTCGAGGAACTGGTCTCGTTAAAGGAGCGCCATTTCAGGACGGTACCACAGCTACATTCGCTTGGGATCCGGTCGATCCTCGAACGGCCAATGGAAACTTCACTGGATATAAGGTGGGAAAGAATGCTTCAGATGGATTCAGAGTTTATATTGAGGTTTGGATGTTTAGATCACTTACTGGCATGACGAAGTGGAAGGCGAGGACGAGAATGACATCGACACACGCTTCCGTTTCAAACGATCAGCAAAGGTTTGTCTTGGTGTACTTTGCTCAATGTGGGAGAGATATGCCTTCAGACAGCTTACTATTTAGAAAACTGCTCGGCAGAATAGACCTTATTTTCTTAATTATGAGCCGCATCTGGTTACGAGGTCGGTGCAGTCGAACAGCGCGAAAATCCTCGTCGAGGATGTTCGTCGCATCCAGGGCACAGCATCGTTGTAATACAATAGGGGGTCGTATTCGGCCGTTGGGAGAGGAGAGCGTATAGCGTTTGAAAGGAATTTGCTGCACTTGTTTCTAGTTGTTGACTTTCCGCGCGATTCTACCTGTTTCATGTGAGCCATATCCCCCAACCCCGCTCGACAGCAAAATTTTTGGAGAAAATTAGGAAAATTCTCGGTAAATTCCGAAAAAGTGGTAGGAATTTGTAGGTTATTTAAGAAATTTTCCCGTTTCATATTGACTCGACGGGAAATTTCTGGGTGAAAAAGTGGAACGGAAAATGTGGGAAATTGGTAGGCAGGTGTTGGGGAAGGGTGGGGGTCGTACCGAGACCCTCATTTAGGTGGATGGGGGGGAGTCGTACTGACACCCTCTCTCGGAGGAGGGGGGGGGGGTCGTACCTACGCTACCATTTCACACATCATAATGCTGTGACTTGGTCGCACCGATTTTTCCATGCATATCCTTTCGAGGAGGCGGAAGTGATGTAGTGGCAAGCGACACGCTTATCACGCTCTCGAAGGGGGGGGGGTCAAATCCCGGGTGGGCTCCCGCTCAGACCAACCTGGCCCTTACCCTCCGGGAACGGTATGGGTGCCAGATCGTCTGGGAGTGTAAGCGCACTAACCCTCGCTACGGCTGGACTCCTCAAGTCATCGTAAATGACACGTCGCATGCAATAAGCCACTATTATTCTGAATTGAATGGGAATGCGTAGCGCAGAGCTACACTCCTTATCCCTGAGCCAGAGTAGGCGTGGCATTTGAACATGGCACGGAACTGGTTACTCGTGGAATATTCCAGTCTGGGACAACTGTCATCTTGTTCTGTGTTGGACAGAGACACGACAATTGTGTCAAGATGAAAATATCTCACCAGAAGCATAGACACCTTCAGGTTAAGTTGAAGCATGCAGCCACGCCTACCCGATCTCAGGGATTTCAAGTATATAAAAAGTTGATCACCGCCAAACCTTTACGTTTATCCGATTATTTTATCAGTTCATTTTACGGCGCGGAGCAATGTATTGACAGAAATGTTAATAAAATTGATGTTATGAAAATAAAGACGCATTTTCCGTGTGGGAAAGATTTGCGGCGTTCGTGGCGACAGAATAGTTTTCTCACGGATGTCGCTTATACCCCAGAAAATAGGGTAATAACGTCCTCTCCCGCGCCATAATAAACTTTTTGTTGGTACGGGCTACTTCATAAACAACAGCTAGATCTGTATCGGTACATATGAAAAAGAACGGTTAGAAAAAGTTCATAATTCCGTTCTCAAGGCCGTTCAGTTAATTCTCGCTCTTTACAGTTATTCTATTCGAACGATACTCGAAGTGTTTCATCGGCCATAGAGTATGTTATCCTTAACACATTGCGGGCCGTCGTAATGCGCGCATCTCCGGAAAATTTTGTCATTTTTCATAAATTATTCATCAGTAATTTCCTCCCTTCTTTAAATCGATAATGGGGTAAGTATCTACTGTAACCTAGAATGTGTTTCCACAACACTGGAACATGAAAGAAGAGCCAAACTCGTCAAATAAAACACCGCTTACGCAGCGTTCAGAATTTGCTGCGAAAGCGCTTCAGTCGAGCGTCGACGCGATCGATGCAGCGAAAGCATGTGCATCGATCGTCGAATCGCGCGACCAAAGCACTGCCGTCGCGAAGTCTGAACGCTGCCTTAGAAACAAATTTATGACACAGCATGTGTGTCACGCGGTCCGGAACGTGTTAAAATCAAGTGTGTTCTAGTCGGTGAAGAAGCGAAACGTTGAAAGCAAAAGGCGAACTGGTTGTGTTTGGACCAAAAGCAACGACAGGGACGGTGACAGATCTACAACCGGACACCATGAACTATGCAACCATTCAGGTGACAATTTGCATCGAATTGCACCTTTTTACTGTTTAATGAGTTCAAATAATGTGATTCAGGTGACAAATGGCGCTCATGAAGGAGAACCAAGTGAAGTGATCCAGTTCCGCACTGCTGAGGGAGGTTGGTGTGATTTATCTTTGTTTCAGCTTCATTGGTGGAAAACAGCAGGACAGGTATAGCAGCCAAGCTTCCTCATTGTTTATGGAAGGTTTTTTTTCTGCCTTTTTTTCAACATATGCCCAGCGACCACCGCTTCTCTTGCGTGGTTTTTAGTGGTAGTTCAGTTTCTTTTGAATTGTTCTTGGGGTGTGTTTGGGATACCATCAAGTTTGGTCAAGCGCCCACACAAGGGGGCTTCATTCACATTTTCTGTCATTGATAGCATAAATGGAAGTTTCAACTAGTCATAGATTTGGGTCTGAGTGGATCTAATAGACATGGAAAGATAAAATACTTCTTGTTGGAGTGGCGCTATCCAACTGCTTGGTTCTAGATCCCAAAACCTTTTGATAGTTTTGTCTGTGGGGTTAGTCGGCCCACCTCCCCCAACGTAAATCTTCCTGGTGCAAATTACATGTTCGTGTTAGCAGTGATGTCGCAAACGGATGTCATATTCGCTCCTAGCATCACTGCTAACACTGTACTTCAAGTTCTGATCACGGTCCTGAATTACCCAGAAATGGTGGTTCAGATGGAATATGGTAGGATTAAATTGACACTAGCAAGTCTGGCGCTGGCGCAATCATGACATCTCATGTAAGCTGAGCAGCCACAGACAAAAAAAACATGACCGAGCATGAGTGTCACTCAGTAGATCTGCGTCTATAAAGGCTTTGAGACAGAAAGGCCACGATTAGTAGTTCGGTCATGTTGGTGAAGACCTAGTGTAATAATAGAAAAACATTGTCGGGAAAGCTCTGAGCAAAAGAAATGCTTTTTTTTCTCGAAATACCCTCCCTCCCTCCCCCCCATCGGCGAAAATTTTTTGAGCGTTTTGAGCGGAAATGGGAAGGGTGGGATCACTCGACTAACTACGGTAAAATCCCGACGCCGCCGAAATGGTGGAATATGGGAATCAACATGGAACAGTTGTTACGAACTAAATACAACTTCCCCCCTCCTTCCTCCTCGGGCTCGACTACATTATTTCGAACATCAATGCTGAAGTCTTGTGATGGGACTGGCGCGCAATAGAAAGACGATTTCAGCTTTTTGCGGCTATATGGCTTGGTTTGCGAATTGACTTGTATCCCATAATTATGCAAACTATGATTGTTCAAAGGTGGTTGGCACGATAAATCCCTAAAGACGAGTGGGATTGATACGCCTGGCAGGCTGAACTTCCGCGCCCCTAAGCACGCGGTGCGTAGCGGTTTTTCCTAGGGAGGTACCCTAAGGGTCCTATCAAGCTACAACATACCGACCCAAACGCCCACCACGCCCGCCCGCCCACAAATGGACGACCTTACCAGATGCTCGTTTTGCTTCATTTGCTATTTAAAATATGAAGCGAAGGGATGGTATGAAGCGGCTGCAGTGCTGAATGGATATATGAGTACATACATGCAGCCGTACCTACCGGAGCGGTTATTGGCAAGATGCCTACGGGAAACTCGTCCGAATTCGCCTTTTAAAGGCACATTCCGCGATAAAATAAGGCTATGACCTCTCAAATGTGTCGGACGATCCGGAAGGCGATTTTTGAGGCTGCGCTACTTTCAAAATGTGAAAAACGGCAAGAACTCCGCTAGAAGCTGACTAATTAGGCCCATGGACACCCCTTAGGCCCATGCCGACCCTCACCGGCTGCTAGCTACTAGCTAGTAGCCACTATGTTATCTTTCTCTATAACATTTCGGACTGCTTTTTCTGCTGCTTTTCTCCGCTAATCAGATACTTAGCACTTTTTTGTGCCTATTTGAGTTCCGTTTCCCGCAATTTGCGGTCGCGAACTGTGCCTTTAAGAACGAAGGCTTTTCTTCGCAGTTTTCGACCATTTCACTTCGTTTTTCGCCATTTTCCCCACTAGATAGCGCCCTGCTAGCATTTTAGGCTGAGTACCAAATTATCGTACCAACTGCCTTCAAAGGCACTGCAGTAGTGATTGCCACCCAACAGTCATTCATAGTTCTGATATTAACTAGGAAACTGACCTTCATCCTCTCCGACCACTCGTCTTGGTTTCAATGAAATCATCGCACGCACAATATCCTGTGTTGTCTTTGCAGTGCCAAGTCCTGTCCGTGGTCTTCGCGCTCATCCGATGAATCCGAAGGACGCTGAAGAGAAAGCAGTTGTACATCTGATTTGGCGGAGGCCGCGGCGACCGAATGGTAAACTTCTCAAATATGTGGTACGTTCCGAAAGCATATTATTCACTTGCTTTACTCACTTTTAAAATCACTTACGTTAACTATCTTTTTCCACTGTTCCCTTCA
>MU967020.1:0-11081 GCA_036418165.1 Cooperia oncophora | reverse complement strand
AAACGCGCGCCGAATTACTGTCGTCGCAAGGTCTGAACGCTGCCCACGTACTCTGTATGATCGATAAGGCATGCAGGGGCTGGAAAAGGTGGCGGAGTTATAGGGATCTCGTATGGAGCCCCAAGTCGTTTCTTACACGATTTGACTTCTTGAGTTCTCATGCTGAACATCTACAGAAATATAATAGGATCTGGCACTGTTTACTCGTTACTGCCCCAATCTTTTGAAATCAAGCCAGTTTTTCACCGACTTTCTTGTACGACGGTAGATTTGGCTGAAAATTCGCTTCCAGAGGTAGTTCAAACACAAACATCACTTCTGGTTGCCCCGAATCTGCCCAGTGCCTGTGGAGTTAGGGTTGGAGGAAAGTTGGTGCAAGTGACAACGCAGCCTGTCACGCTTGTCCCCACTCTTCTCCCGAAATAGCGATCCCTTCCTCTGCTAGTGCTGTGCTTTAGAGAAGGATCATTATCGCAGGCGACCAGAACCAGGTACTGTCTTGTCTGGCCAAGTTTCTCTAGTTGTCCACACCGCTTGGTTTTCAGCGAACTGAAAGAAAACGGGGTATCTTGACGCGGGCTCTGGGCTTTTTCGGGCTAAGTGGATGTGATATCCATGTTCAGAAGGTCAAACTAACCCGAGGGACTGGTTTTTAACCGAATATGTTCATGGACAAAAAAGTCGAAAGAAACTGGCCCTATTTTGGAAGAGGGGCGTAAGGGGTGAATAGCGCATAGCATTTCGTCAAACTTTTGCTCAGTAACTTTGTAGTTCCAAAGCGGCATCATTTTTAGGGTCACCGCCGAGAGTCTCCGATCGCAAATGAAGCAGTGAGTCTAACTGAAGATATTTAAAACGTTTTTCATATACTCACATCCTCTGCTGAAGGTAGAATTTGTTCCGGGAGTTATCAAAATGTGTTTTGATTGTAAATCTTTTGTTTCCTTCAAACGAAGATGGCTGGAGTGTTCGGGTTACCAGTAGCAGTGATCACAGTTGTGACGATGATTGTAAAGGAGTGTGAATTCCACCTTTGTCCGAGTTTCGTGAAAGTTCGCGTTTCGGGGCATTTTCCAAGCGGCGTGGTTTAACCACCACTCTACGTTTGGCCCCTACGTTTTCTCAGTCTGTATCATTTTGAGATGACAACAGGATTAGAGCAAAGGGCACATAATCGTTGGAGACTTCCCAGCAGGAGGTCGTATTCGGTCGCTGGGGGGAGAGAGGGTACTTGGTCTGAGAAAATTATCTTTGATAGATGATTTTTCTTTCTTCACGTACGCTACGGGGAAGGGGGGGTCGCATCGCTCACTGTTGGGAGAACAAGGCGGGGGAAGGGGGGGGGGGTATTTGCCTTCCGAGAGAAATTTGCGGCGTTGGAAAAAGTTTTTCCCGGTTGTTGACTCTGACGGTGTTCCCCGTTTCACTTGTATTGTTTCACCATCCCGCTCAACAGCTGAAATTTTCAGGAAAAGCAGGAAAATTTCCGGGATATTCTGGACAAACTGCTAGGCAGTAGGGATTCTGGGAAAGTTGTAGGTGGGATTAAAAAAGTGGGTCGTGATTTCCTCGCGATTTTTCCTTTTTCACATATCTTATATACCTCCTCTAGAACGTATAAGAGGAGGGAACTAGGTGAAAGGGTCGTATCAAGCCACCTTCTAGGGGGGGAGGGGGAATCGTACGGACTTGAGCGAAATCCCCAACTAATGATGTGTCCTGGTAGTGCACAACATGATCCTTATTGTTAGTCCACGCTGGCACCAGCAGTGTGTAGCTGTTTTATTCCGCGACATTATGACAATATTTTGAACGAAAGTAGATTTGGCGACATTCTTTCCTTTAGAGTCTGACTCTTGGATGAGAATATCACAATCTGTCGAAGCGAAAATGCCTGGCGCCCACGTCACAGGCGCCAGTTATACGGACTAATTTTAGCGCCCTCGTTAGCAGCGCAGGCACCATACATTTTCGCGCCAGGGAGTGTGATAACTGCATTGGAGAGTACCTTTAAAGACATAATTCTGGTCCAAATCGACACCGGTAACCTTTTCGGCGAAAAGTGGCTTGAGTTTCGATCAGTGGATTGTTAAGGGTAAATAGTGTCCGAGCACAGTAGCAATCGTGCGCTTGTGCATTTTACATCCCTGAGACGCGGTGGGCGTGACTGCGTAATTTATCCAAATATGGGGTGGAATGGGTGAATCGTGGGATGTCCCAGTTTGAAAGCAGTGTCCCCTTGTTTTATTTTGCAGAAAGAAATGATTGTAGTTGTCTCAAAACGAGAAAACTTCCCATCAGAAGCGCAACCACCGTCATGTTCGAGTGAGCTCGCATCCACGCCTACTGCATTTCAAGGATGACCCCGCGCTAGAGCTCTAGCAAAAATCTCGCCATTAGAAAATAACAAGTAGCCACAGTAACGAGTAGCCAAATTTCTGATTCCAGATATCAAGCGCCTTTATATTTAAAAGACCTCGATGAACGAATCGAGGAGGAAGATCGTGTGGAAGTAACGCCTGTGAAGAAGAAGATCGACGACGATCGAAAAGATGATAGGCGTAAAAAGGAAAAAATCACCGTTGAATCACTGTTCAAGGCTGATCCACCATTGTCGGAAAAACCGACGGCAACTGCCGATAGCGCAGAACCGGTTCGTCTACTTCTGTTATCCGTTTGCACTTAAAAGCACCTATTTTTTTTAATGACAGACACTTGCTGTGCACGAAAAAGAGGCTGCAGTGTTCTGAGCATTAAACCGCTTCGTTCGCGATTGGCACTGAATTTTGTGTGACGTTTTTCGTGTACGTTTAAATTTACAGTCTCAGGCGCCAACAGTTTACTCAAATGCCATACCACCAGTGGGAGAGCCAGCAAGTTCGAGCCTCGTCACAGCAATGTATCCTTCGATTCGACGGCCGGTAGTCTCAGTAGTCAATCGGGTTAGTAGTACGAACATTTGACCTTCCCGTTCTTTTCCAGGCATTCAAGGCTGAGCAGCCACAATATTCACAGTACTTGAAGCAGTGTAACCCCGATATCTGGTTTGACTTAGCTAATGGGTTGACCCATAAGTGAATGGCGTTTTTTTCAGTCGAACAATCTCGCTGAAGCTTGCAACTTTTGCTATTGAGTTTCATACCTTTTTGTAGAGAATTCCTTGCTCCGACAACTCTCTTTAATTTTCTTGAAGGTTCTGTTTCTGCTCATACTGAAGTGCTCAAAGTGTCAGGTAAACGAAATTTAGCATTTTCGACAGTCTGTCTGTTTCACATCTAATTAAAAAATTAAAACCGCACGGCCTGTCAAGTATATGGCCGAGAAGCTATGTTTTTTTTAAATTCTTAAAATAGCTTCAAGAGTTAAAAGATCAAAATTTGAACCTAGGAGACGAACATCGAACCTAATGCTCCATTCACTCCAGTTGAGAGCTTACTGAATCAGCTTGTTCGCAGAGATTCATGCCAGTGTATGGGGACTCGTTATGTCGCACCTAGTTCGTTATCGGCCGGCTTCGCCGGCCGATCCTCCTTCCGCGTGTGAAGTGGGTCCCTGTGAGAAGTTTTCCATGTGAGGGAGGGCCAGTCGGATCGGCCGGCTTCGCCGGCCGATCCTCCTTCCGCGTGTGAAGTGGGTCCCTGTGAGAAGTTTTCCATGTGAGGGAGGGCCAGTCGGATCGGCCGGCTTCGCCGGCCGATCCTCCTTCCGCGTGTGAAGTGGGTCCCTGTGAGAAGTTTTCCATGTGAGGGAGGGCCAGTCGGATCGGCCGGCTTCGCCGGCCGATCCTCCTTCCGCGTGTGAAGTGGGTCCCTGTGAGAAGTTTTCCATGTGAGGGAGGGAGCACCAGATATCAGAATACAGGTACCCAGCTACCGCCGGCCGATCCTCCTTCCGCGTGTGAAGTGGGTCCCTGTGAGAAGTTTTCCATGTGAGGAAGGGCCAGTCGGATCGGCCGGCTTCGCCGGCCGATCCTCCTCTCGCGCGTCGTGAAGTGGTCGCACTGTGAGCAAATAGTTTTTCCGATGTGAGGGGAGGGCCAGTCGGATTCGGCGGCTGTCGCGGGGCGGCGATCCTTCTTCCGCGTGTGAAGTGATCTGTGAGAAGTTTTCCATGTGAGGGAGGGCCAGTCGGATCGGCCGGCTTCGCCGGCCGATCCTCCTTCCGCGTGTGAAGTGGGTCCCTGTGAGAAGTTTTCCATGTGAGGGAGGGCCAGTCGGATCGGCCGGCTTCGCCGCCCGTCGCTCCTTCCTCCGCGTGTGAAGTGGGTCCCTGTGAGAAGTTTTCCATGTGAGGGAGGGCCAGTCGGATCGGCCGGCTTCGCCGGCCGATCCTCCTTCCGCGTGTGAAGTGGGTCCCTGTGAGAAGTTTTCCATGTGAGGGAGGGCCAGTCGGATCGGCCGGCTTCGCCGGCCGATCCTCCTTCCGCGTGTGAAGTGGGTCCCTGTGAGAAGTTTTCCATGTGAGGGAGGGCCAGTCGGATCGGCCGGCTTCGCCGGCCGATCCTCCTTCCGCGTGTGAAGTGGGTCCCTGTGAGAAGTTTTCCATGTGAGGGAGGGCCAGTCGGATCGGCCGGCTTCGCGCGAAGCCGAGTCCTCACAGTTCCAGCGTGTGAAGTGGGTCCCTGTGAGAAGTTTTCCATGTGAGGGAGGGCCAGTCGGATCGGCCGGCTTCGCCGGCCGATCCTCCTTCCGCGTGTGAAGTGGGTCCCTGTGAGAAGTTTTCCATGTGAGGGAGGGCCAGTCGGATCGGCCGGCTTCGCCGGCCGATCCTCCTTCCGCGTGTGAAGTGGGTCCCTGTGAGAAGTTTTCCATGTGAGGGAGGGCCAGTCGGATCGGCCGGCTTCGCCGGCCGATCCTCCTTCCGCGTGTGAAGTGGGTCCCTGTGAGAAGTTTTCCATGTGAGGGAGGGCCAGTCGGATCGGCCGGCTTCGCCGGCCGATCCTCCTTCCGCGTGTGAAGTGGGTCCCTGTGAGAAGTTTTCCATGTGAGGGAGGGCCAGTCGGATCGGCCGGCTTCGCCGGCCGATCCTCCTTCCGCGTGTGAAGTGGGTCCCTGTGAGAAGTTTTCCATGAGGGAGGGCCAGTCGGATCGGCCGGCTTCGCCGGCCGATCCTCCTTCCGCGTGTGAAGTGGGTCCCTGTGAGAAGTTTCCCATGTGAGGGAGGGCCAGTCGGATCGGCCGGCTTCGCCGGCCGATCCTCCTTCCGCGTGTGAAGTGGGTCCCTGTGAGAAGTTTTCCATGTGAGGGAGGGCCAGTCGGATCGGCGCCCGGCCCCCCCTTTTTCGCGGCGGCGATCGCCTCCTTCCGCGTGTGAAGTGGGTCCCTGTGAGAAGTTTTCCATGTGAGGGAGGGCCAGTCGGATCGGCCGGCTTCGCCGGCCGATCCTCCTTCCGCGTGTGAAGTGGGTCCCTGTGAGAAGTTTTCCATGTGAGGGAGGGCCAGTCGGATCGGCCGGCTTCGCCGGCCGATCCTCCTTCCGCGTGTGAAGTGGGTCCCTGTGAGAAGTTTCCATGTGAGGGAGGGCCAGTCGGATCGGCCGGCTTCGCCGGCCGATCCTCCTTCCGCGTGTGAAGTGGGTCCCTGTGAGAAGTTTTCCATGTGAGGGAGGGCCAGTCGGATCGGCCGGCTTCGCCGGCCGATCCTCCTTCCGCGTGTGAAGTGGTCGCCCTGTGAGAAGTTTTCCATGTGAGGGAGGGCCAGTCGGATCGGCCGGCTTCGCCGGCCGATCCTCCTTCCGCGTGTGAAGTGGGTCCCTGTGAGAAGTTTTCCATGTGAGGGAGGGCCAGTCGGATCGGCCGGCTTCGCCGGCCGATCCTCCTTCCGCGTGTGAAGTGGGTCCCTGTGAGAAGTTTTCCATGTGAGGGAGGGCCAGTCGGATCGGCCGGCTTCGCCGGCCGATCCTCCTTCCGCGTGTGAAGTGGGTCCCTGTGAGAAGTTTTCCATGTGAGGGAGGGCCAGTCGGATCGGCCGGCTTCGCCGGCCGATCCTCCTTCCGCGTGTGAAGTGGGTCCCTGTGAGAAGTTTTCCATGTGAGGGAGGGCCAGTCGGATCGGCCGGCTTCGCCGGCCGATCCTCCTTCCGCGTGTGAAGTGGGTCCCTGTGAGAAGTTTTCCATGTGAGGGAGGGCCAGTCGGATCGGCCGGCTTCGCCTTCGCCGGCCGATCCTCCTTCCGCGTGTGAAGTGGGTCCCTGTGAGAAGTTTTCCATGTGAGGGAGGGCCAGTCGGATCGGCCGGCTTCGCCGGCCGATCCTCCTTCCGCGTGTGAAGTGGGTCCCTGTGAGAAGTTTTCCATGTGAGGGAGGGCCAGTCGGATCGGCCGGCTTCGCCGGCCGATCCTCCTTCCGCGTGTGAAGTGGGTCCCTGTGAGAAGTTTTCCATGTGAGGGAGGGCCAGTCGGATCGGCCGGCTTCGCCGGCCGGATTCCTTCCTTCCGCGTGTGAAGTGTGGTCCCCTGTGACGAATTTTCCATGTGTGAAGGGGAGGGCCAAGTCGGATCGGCCGGCTTCGCCGGCCGATCCTCCTTCCGCGTGTGAAGTGGGTCCCTGTGAGAAGTTTTCCATGTGAGGGAGGGCCAGTCGGATCGGCCGGCTTCGCCGGCCGATCCTCCTTCCGCGTGTGAAGTGGGTCCCTGTGAGAAGTTTTCCATGTGAGGGAGGGCCAGTCGGATCGGCCGGCTTCGCCGGCCGATCCTCCTTCCGCGTGTGAAGTGGGTCCCCTCGCTGCCGACATTTCCATGTGAGGGAGGCCATCGAATCGGAGCCCCCGCTTCGGCCGCCGATTCTCCTTCCGCAGTGTGAAAAAGTGGTCCTCCGTATGTGAGAAGTTTTCCATGTGAGGGAGGGCCAGTCGGACGAATGGTCGAAAGAAATATTATTTTGAGAATTACCGCACTTTACCGTTTCACTTCTAGTATATACCCCCCTAGTAGACAGCCATCAAAATTTTCTATGCGGCACTGCAAATATTGCACAAGACGGTAGGCAACACATTTGGGATACCCCCTACGATTATCCCTCATATGGCCAATACTGCCATACCAACTGGTTTTAGTTTCAGGTCACTCTTTGTGGGGTTTTTCTTCGGATGCGTTTCGAGGGTTTTCGTCCTCCATCGGTCCACTTCCGGAGCGACGCTCCGACGACATCACGGGGTTGCTTATTATCCGTCCACGCACTGATTTCCTATGTTGCCATTCTTCTCCCACTCTCCGAGCTTTTTTGGAATACCAACTACTAATAATTTTTGAAAGTTTCGTAGTAGGCACCGCTTACCTACAGAACGCCCTGCACAGAATGGGTTTGTTTCAGTCATGTCGTCCACGAACTAATTGCCTATCGGTTTGCCGCTTTTTCTCCGCTCTCTAGGGGCTTTTTGAACCGAACTAACGAATTTTTAAAATATGAAGCTCACAACTATGCGCACGCGCCGCCCACAGTGGGCGGGGCTTAGCCCAGTTCACGTGTGTTTCGTACATCTTGGCCCATGCCCTACCCATCCCAACCTTGACCCGCCCCCTGAGACTGGCTCTTCAGGTAGTTCCGAATTTCCGGACAGACAGACAACAGACAGACAGACAGACAGACAGACAGACAGACGTCGCCGTTTATATATAGTAGGATAGAGATCAGCAAGTACCCTCCCAATGGTAAACAACTGTGAAACTACTGTATAGTCAATGTTTTCTGTCGGTATTGAATGATTTGAGGATGGGACAAAAGTAGGAATATGCATGCCTAAATTGTTGTGCAGTAAATAGTAGGTAATTAAACAAATAAATAAAATACTGATTTACGAACCCTTGATTTTCACTCCCATTCACTGTGGCACATATCCCGTTCACTGCGATTAGCTACACTTGTGTGTTGGGAACCGAATTATGAAGTATTGCCGACGGTACCAACCATTTGGGATACTCCCTACGATTATCCCCTCACTATGTTCATCTGCCATACCACTGTTTAGTTTCAGCTCACTCCCCATTTCGTGGGGTTTTTCGGATGCGTTTCGAGGGTTTTCGTCCTCGGCATCGTCCACTTCGGCGAACGCTCCGCCCATCACGGGTGTGCTTCATTAATTCCGTCCACCAACTGATTGCCTATCGTTTGCCACTTCTCCCACTCTCCGAGCTTTTTTGGAACCCAACTACGAATTTTTGAAAGTTTCGTAGCAGGCACCGCTTACCTACAGAACGCCCTGCACAGAATGGGTTTGTTTCAGTCATTTCGTCCACGAACTAATTGCCTATCGTTTGCCACTTTTCTCCGCTCTCGGGGCTTTTTTGGAACCGAACTACGAATTTTTGAAATATGAAGCTCACAACTATGCGCACGCGCCGCCCACAGTGGGCGGGGCTTAGCCTAGTTCACGTGTGTTTCGTACATCTTGGCCCATGCCCTACCCATCCCAACCTTGACCCGCCCCCTGAGACTGGCTCTTCAGGTAGTTCCGAATTTCCGGACAGACAGACAAACAGACAGACAGACAGACAGACAGACAGACAGACGTCGCCGTTTATATATAGTAGGATAGAGATGCTCCTTTATCGTAAAGTAAATCACAAGCCCATCAGCACTTTGACCTGGTGTACGTTCGAAGTTTGCGGGTAGGGTATTCTGCAAGCAGTCGCTCCCAGATGGCCCGCGCTTTGCGGAATGTACATCTTGCAAGATCCGACCCGCACTCGCTTCTTATGCTTAGGACAGCACTATTATAAAACCAACGCTCCGAGATGTCATAAGAAGCGTCTTCCTCGATCCATGTCACCACACAGATATGAGCTTTTTCTGTGTAAATAATTGAATTGCCGATTATAAGGGCCAAACAATCTTGATCAAAAACTCACTTTTATTTTGACGACTGACTCTATACTTAGTGAAATACAAATAAGTGCGAACAGAGTACTGTAGAAATTCTTCTGTGGAAACTCTTCGCGAGGTTGATACAGCAGTTTATTCGGCTTACGCACGTTTCGGCGAGACCGCCTTCATCAGAGCCTGAAAGGACCGAAACGATTTGCGACTATCCGATCAAATGTCTCTGGCACCTCACTGAATTTGCGACCCTATGACAGGTCATACCACCGCAAATTCACGGGAAGAGCCACTTACGCGTATCATCCGAATCCCAAGAGACCACATAGAATGGCTAGGCATGCTGAAAGCTGATCGACTGACTCTGCACAATTGAGAACCCCTATCAACGGAAGGACAATAGCCACTTAATATAGGCGCACTTAGTTCACCAAAAGCGTAATAGTGGAGGCATTCTTCCCTCCGGTTCATCTTTGGATCGATGACCTGGATCCAGAATGCCTCAAGGGTTTTTCGCGCGGAGGTTTGTGCCTCTCGCGCTAAGACCTCGACCGTGACTCCAAAAACAGCCCCGTTGTGACTTTGGACCCTATGGGCACCCAAGGCAGTAGACACTCGTGACCTGCTCATACCATCCAGATGCTCTTTCACCCTCACGCAAAGCGGACGAGCCGTCTCGCCGATGTACTGGTCCCCACAGCTGCGACAGGTGATTTTGTAGACCACCCATGTCATAGTACAATCACCCTCTTTGCCGGCCGGGCAGACCACACAATCGGGGGTTGCACATAGGCGGTCGTACAATCGATTCCTCACCAGGCGGCGCTTCAGGTTATTGGGTGGTATATTTACAATGGCTACTATGTTCTCCAAACCTGACCTCCTCAGACACCTCCTTACGGAGGTGCTCACCTCATCGGAGACGTATGGTAGCATGAAAGGGATTTTGCCGCTTATCATGCTACCACCGCGTCTGCTGTTATGGCCACCGAAAATTCTGGCCTCTGTGGGAGGTCAAAGAGCTTTTCCAGTAGCCATTCGCAACAGCAATACCGTGCGCCAGTTTCAAGGAAAAATCGACAGAAATCAAGAAATAATAGGAAGATAATCACGCGATCTCATAGAGCGCAGAATTATCTATCGATCAGCGTAGAACATACTGAAACGATTCAACATTTTCGTTTTCCATATAAAAATTTGTGTAGAAAGAACGCCATTACTTATCGGCCAACCTAATACGCCGATTTTAGTGGGATGAATCAGGCCACATTATGGCAATGAGGAAGGTTGGTTGTTCAGCACAATCCCCTTTTACTCTGCCGCTTCGGCTAGTAGGGTACAGCATCGTTGTGCGAAACATAGTTGGGGGTCGTACTTTTCTGCTGGGGAGGGGAGGTCCTACATATTTGGTCGTTGTTGAGAGAGGGGGGAGGGGTCGTATGTGCTTTTGGAAAAAATTTTGGGCGTTGGAAAAAAAATACTCCGGTTGTTGACTTTTCGCTAATTTTTCTTCTTCATGTGTACTATATACCCCTCCCCCTCCCCGCTTTTCTTTCGTTCGACAGCAAACTTTTTGTGGAAAAACTAGGAAAATTTTCGGTAAATTCCGGAAAAAGTGTAGGAAGCTGGGGATAATCTGAGAAATTTTCCCGTTGCACACTGGCTATATGCTCCCCCCCCCTCCTCCTCCGCTCGACGGAAAATCTTCGGGTGAAAATGTGGGAAACTGGTAGGTAGGTGTCGGGGAAGGGGGAGGAGTCGTACTTACACCATCATTTCACACATCGCGATGCTGTACCTTTGTCGCTACGCCCCCCCACTTCCCGCCCCGAGGCAAAACCCGTCTACCACTTCACCTAGCCTTACCGTAGTATTTTCCTGGAAAAAGACCGTCGACCCGTGGTGGCAAGGGGTTCAGGATCCTTACCCTATTCCTCGTTGAAGACACATTCAGCGACTGCTATTTATAGGTAATGCGGTCCGGGTGTAAATCTATAAGTTCCAGTTGACTTGAAAGTAAAGATAAGAGCAAATAGAACCGAAGAAAATAGCACAGATTCGGAAACGCCACAAGCACGATGTAGTTCATTTTTGGCACAGGAGGAGTATGCAGTGAAGCGAGGACCTAGAGACACTAAGCCGCGAGAGGCTAGAAACCGGATATATGTCAGGTCAACGGTAATATGTGGGCGTCGCGAGCCACTCCGCACAGACGTAGACGAATGTCCTGCCTGGACATTCAAGTTTGAATGTTCTAACGTGGAAAAAAAA
>MU967018.1:0-25152 GCA_036418165.1 Cooperia oncophora | reverse complement strand
CTTTTGTTCAGCATTAGGTAACGTCGTAGTTGCTTAAGAAGCTTATTCCTTATCGACCGTTAGTGGCCACGCGCATGCGAGTGTATCCTGGACATGGGCAGGGCTAACAGGCTCCTAGTTGTCGAAGCAAAGTGCTTTCCCCGTCTGAACATGCGCGGGGACGAAGGTACCAGGGTCATGGGATAAGCGAACACTCCATATGGCTCCTTAAAAACAATTTAAGCTGCAGGCCCCTTCATGCAGTACACTGAACTTTTTTTCCTACTTAATTTCTTAGAATCGTCTCTAATTTCCAACCACACTAACCTATAATACTTGCTTCAGGAAATCCACTTGGAAATCCGAATCACATCACCGATACCAGTGAAACTCTTAGAAAACAAAAATAAAGCACAGTTTGCTAAGGTTCTAGCGTTAGCTAATAAATTTATCTGATAGAAATCGACGATTGTTGAGTTTTTGATGAGTATTGGATGATAAATATGAAGAATTGCCTTATTAACAACATTAACAACATTATCCATCAACTGTGAACAAGCCAATATTCAAACAAATCAATAATAACAGCATAACAGTGAATAGCCATGAAAATTCAATGAATACAATTTGCACACACGAGATCGCCCTACCTACAATTTACAAGCCGAGCAGATGTCATTCAATAATACTACGACTATCTAGTTGGACTTTAACATGATTTGAAGTTGTAAAGAAAGAAACAAATGACATTAACAAAGTCAGCTACATTAACAAAAAAATTCTAGAACGTACATACGCTATCGTTTTGCCGACCCACGGGACAGCCGAGCACTTATTCTTGGTCGAGGACGAGTTAATTCCGGTGTTTCATCACGTTCAGGAGATCTCAAGCATGGCCTCTGGAAGATTATAAGTCAGAAACAACATAAGCAGAGATTTGTAGAAGAAATCAATGTCAGCTATCGAACTCAAACCTAAGGTTCTACCGAATCATTAGGGAGCTATTAGACTTATCGCCCTACCTTTCTAGGTGGTGAGACACCCACTTCTTCCGCTAGAGAAGTTGGCGATTTCATTTCAGACGAGTCGATATTGATGAGTGGTTTCTGCAGAAAAGTTCATTGTCACGAGTAGTGTTAGGCAACAACACGAAGTTTTAAGCTTTTCAAGAAAGAGCTTAGCTTCCCAGAGCATGATGTATGAGGTGTAGTTCACGAGAAGAGAGTCGCGGAAGGGCGCGCAAACCACCGTCAGTGGCCGGTTGACTCGCATTCGAAAGAAATAGCATGAGCTAGTGACGTATTTCAGTTTATTTTTGTAGGAGTTCCGTTCACATAAAGGTCTTATCCTTTCACATGTGAATCAGAAGTTCTATGCTTTTGTCTGACCGCTCAGAAAATTGGAATTACATAAAAGTCGTTCTAGGGAGGTCAAGTTTGATATGGATTGGGCATAGGTTAAAATGGACGGAACATATAAGTTGTGCTGGCCCGCCCATAATGGGCGCGGCGTGCACCCAAGTGGGCGGTGCCGAGGACAAAAATTGCTAAACCGTGCACCCAAGCGGGTGGCGCGTAGGACAAAAATTCCTAACCGCCTACTGAAGAGTCAAGGGACTGGGAAACATAAGAATAACTTATACAAAAGCTATACAGGTAGCTTATACAAAATTGCGAAGACTGCCTACACCTCACAAGAAGAAGGAAGATTGTTTAAAAAACGGTAGGTAAACAAGCGATAAATTTCCCCCTTTCTTTCTAAATTTTCAGGGTCACTGTAGGGAAACGTTCTATCAGCGGTTTCAATTAATGACCTTCAATCATTTAGTGGGGGAGACGGGCAAGAGAATCGTAAATTGCCGCTTCGTCGCGCGCGGCAATGGGCGCGACGTTTCCTTAATTTGCACTACCCTTTCGATTGAGCATCGGATTTCATGTAGACAAAGGCATGGTAGACACTTATGTCTATTTTTGGTCATACATTGTCTATTCTCGACCAATACCACCTGAAATCGTCGTCATTAGCAGGCGCGACGTCGCACGCGACGCCCACTGGCGCGGCAAATTACGATTCTCTTGCCACATACCCATTTAGTGGCGCTCAAAATATGAAAAAGACGAGATAATTTATCGATTGTCGATTTGCTTTCAGAAAAGAACGTGAAATAAACAGCGCAGAGCGTAGGTAGTCACATCTTGATTGATTTGACGCCAAGATTATGCGCCTAGTCAACTACCTGGTCATGCTGGTTTGCACGCGGTGCCGCTTCTCCGATGTCCCAAACTACACCTCAACTAATCTTACTGCCAGGTTTTCATGACTGGGAAACATAAACTTCAGACATATACACCAGACATCCAACTGAACTCCGTTTCCAGTAACAGTCGGTCTCAGAAGAGAGTTAACTTAGCGACTGCTAAAGGAGAACTCATATGCACCGACTCGATACGTGTTATTAGGTTATAGCTGCACAGAATTAGTAAAAAAACCTCCACCTCTTCAGCGGAACCAACACCTTCGACGCTTATTTCTTTACTTTTACCAGTTTGTTTAGTGCCTGCTTCTGTTTTCGGCAACAAAGGCTTAATTAAAGGACGTCGGCCACGTCTCAGTAGCACCGGAGGTTTTTCGCCAGTTTCAGACAACTCACTGGCAACAACTGCCTGAATTTCCCATCTTTGCATTCAGTAATCATTTATTGTGGATTACAACTTATCAACTTTGATGTAGAAATATTAAAAAAATCTTTTTCATACAAACCTGAGGTACATCGCCAACTTCTTCAGTACTAACTGGATTCTCCTGAGCTTTCAAATTGACCTTTTCCTCCGCAAACAATTTGGATTCTTTGCTAACTGAAGCGAACTGATTCAAGACTGGGTCCTTAGATGCTCCCTAAAAAAAGCTCAATCTTTTACATTCAACATCTACAGCTCTATTGTGACGTTCACATACAGGAGGTAGAAAAGATCAGGAATATAAATGGAAAAGAAAGGAAAGGCTCGATTTTACCTCTTCAGCGGTGCGATCTTTTACAATCATAACACGAGGTTTGACAACTGATCGACGATTCCGCGTTAAGAGCCCAGTTCCCAGTTTAGCAGACTCGGCGGAGTCATTCAGTTCCGCAGGTTTCGCCTAAATGTTGGAAAAATGGAATGGATGGATTGCTTTGTACGTTATTGGATAATGTTAAAAACCATCGAGATGAAACCAATAGCTGAAGGAATTAGCAAGAGTTTTACGGGGAGTATCTGTTTCCTCATCCTGCGTAAACGAGAAACTCTCTCCATCCTTCATAACTCACGCAGACTTCTGGGCGTACACTGACGTGGGCAGAAGAGTCAGATAAACCTAGCTTGAAGCAACTCTGGTCTTATCTAATATTCAGACGCCTTACTTTTGAAATGGTAGTCCTGCCTCGGGCTGCGATGGAGGATGTACTTGGCTTGCAGTTCGAAAACAACCAGTGGAGGAAGCGCGGACCCGTTCATTCACAAAAGGTACACCTGCCCCGCCTTACTGCAACGCCACATAATGAAAGAATTTCTTGCCGATGGTTGCCGTTGACCTCGTTGTGCTAGCCTCTCTTCGTCTCAAGTGTTGATAGGGTGACGGCAGGCAGGAGTGATGAAGAGATCAACATGCAAAACAACCAGCTTAAACAGTGAGAACTCGTCTCACCACGCCCCTTCTACGAACGCGGTTCAGCATGGGGCTCTATGTGGAGCATTTCAGGACAGTTTTAGTGTTTCTCTTCGACTTTTGCATCTTTTTACACTCTAGCAGTTAACGCATTTTCAGCGCATCAAATCACGCTTCTTTCCAAAACCGCGGGGTTGGCCCGTTAGCGCGGGTGAGCCATACGCCGCGCAAACTACCAGGGGTATTGCCTAGTTGGTGAACATGACATACTGAAGAAGTGCCACGTTAACTAGATTGCGTTTTGATAAGAATTCCGCGCATGCGACCTCTTTTACAACGCCTACTTCGCTGCCCTGACTGCACCTCAATAGCCCAAACTACAGCCATATTTCGAAAAAGGTCAGCAGTCGCTTAAAGGTTCAAATAGCTATCACCTGGGATAATTCCACACTGTTAGAACTAGATTCCTGTTCCGGTACCGGTTCTAGAAGATCTGTAGCATGTTCAGGAGTTTCGCCTTCATCATATGAAGTTGCCTAGAAAACAGAACTATTTTTTGGCAATTACTGTTGCCACTGTTCGTGCATTCACGAGCAAAATGTTCGATCCCAGACAGGAGTTGATTCCTCACTTACGCATTCTGAGTACCACACTCGTCCATTAAGTACCATTCACCAGTTACCGTACAGGTTTTTGCACAGAAAATTTAGGGGCGTGAAGCTGATGTGGTGGGGATAGTACTCAGAAGCATAAAAAAAGATTTGTTTCAGTTTCTCACATCAGTTTTATGCTCGAACTACCGTTGTGTGAGAAAGACAGATTTTGCTCTGAGCTCGTAACAGAATTTGATAGAAAAAGATTACAAAAAAGGAACCACTTTCTTACATGATCTCCGTTTGGAAACACCTGCGTAGGCGACACTTTTACGTTTGCCAAGCTAGCCAATGGTTTCATTTCTGGTTCCTGGGTGATGCCGCATCAAGCCGTTGTGCGTTTCCACGTTTTAAAGATAATGGATGCGCATAGATCTACGTCAACTAACTAGATTCGCTGCCATCGAGAAGCGAAGTAGTACTCCCAAGTGTGAACACCAACGTTATGGCATCTCACTAGTAGCAGGTTCCAGCAAGTGATACTGAAGTTTTTGCAGGAAATCTAGACCCGTTTGCAAGATTAGGCCTTATACCGCGACCATGTCGGGAGCACCTGAAAGTAGGTATGTGAATGGGAGATCAGACCGTGTTTTTGGCGTTACAAACGAAAAGGATGTGCGTTTCAATGTTTATTGAGCCATACTTCAGCCTAGCCAGAATATTAAAAAGCAAAGGAAATTTTTCTATAATGATATAAATAGATCTTTTGCCCAGAACAATTCACAACATTGGCTAACCATAAACCCCAGTTCTCCAACAAGCTGTTACCAGCTACGAGTACCTGAGAGGAAACTTTGCGTCAACAAGTGTGCAGGTTCACAGCCGCGGAACAGTTCCCCGGTCATTACTTGAGAGAGCCGACAAAGAAGTTAACAATGCCGAGTGATCTGTGCGGAATTCCGCGATGGCTCCGCGAGCCATTCGATTACCCCAACAGGTCACTGGCGTTGCTCGCCTGCGCATTTCAAAAAGATACTGATCGAGTCAACTAGCTGACTCCATAAGATGCGTGGGAGGTACAATCTGCGAAAAGATGAGCTATGATGAGGACGAAAAAGCTGCCTCACCGGCCTAGGTGTCAAGCCCCCCAACCCCTACCTCGGAGAGGCGAGGACGAGCAGCATACTACGTGATTTTGAGGTGTATAGATTGGCAGGCGGAGACATCAGTGTGAGAGCGCGTTCATACTTTGCGATCCATTCGCGCGACAATGCTAGAGTATCTGCATAGTGCGACCGGAGCTCGAGAGATTGGAACGCATCCTGACCGGATGCGTTCCACCGCCAAACAATGCACCGCCGCAACGGCAGAATCCAAATAAGCACTATGTGGACGCAGCCCAATTTGAATACTGCAGTACACTGACGGTGCATGGTAAAATTCAACAGCAGGGCAAGCACACACCAGCTCACAATCGTGCGATGGATCGCGAAGAACGCGCTCTACAATCAAGCGAACTCAAGCATCTAGCTTCATTTCCGTGACGTTTCGAAAGGCGAAAGTAGTATTATTCTATTAGGTCATCCCATTCAAAAATACCGTCGGTTTTTATGGAATAAACCAAAGAGGAGAATAGATAAAAAAAGATATTTCGGGTACCTTCGATTTTTCAACAAGTGCGAGTAAATTGCTGTTGATGCCAATTTCGGCGAATGACAAAACATTGTAGCGTTTGCCGTCGAGAGTACTCTCGACTGACGAGAACAACTTGGAATCGCTCGGCTTTATGTGGGCGAATGGGGTGATTGAACCCAGGTCTCAGTATTGTTTGTGTCCCAGCACTGCCCTACAATACAGTTACTCGGGGTCTGGCACTATGACGAGCAACGGTGGCCTTCTTGTAGTTGTGTGGTATCATCCATTTGTCGATCTGAATGCCGAGGAACAGGCAATATGCACCGACAGTGACGGATTTGTTCTCTGTATAGAGCCGCTTGAAAGCCACAGTGTGGGAATCCTTTGCTATGATGATCATCCACTTGCGCCCACGTAACTCTCATGGTAGAACTCGGGCGGCTTCTCATCTGCATTCATACAAAATTGACGATTGTGAGTTTTGGCTCGAGGTCCAAGACCACCCATATTTCATCTAGGGCCGGGGTGCGTTTTCACAGTCGTGAATGACATCTCATGCTGAGAACATTACTGCTAGAGGCACAGAATAGGTACTGCGTTCGTGCTTCTACAAGAAAATTAGGTACCCATGCGCACACCCTCTTGACCATCCTCAGTTTATCGGACATAACTCGGGCAGCAGTTGCAGCTGGGATGTCAGACTCGCGGGGAAGCTCGACAAAGGTCCAGGCTCTGGGATCAGACATTCAGCGCTTGACTTCATCCACCCTTTTTTCTTGTGCAGGATGAACATTATGGGACCATCCACGACAACAAATTTTTTCCTTTCTTCCTTCTTCGGGCTCCTGAACCAAACCTTCCATTTCGAGAACACCATTACACACAACTACTGGTCCGGCGCAGGTCGAATTTGAGCAGCGCACTTCCCTCTTATGACGTCTGATTTGAAAATCGGGCGCTGATTTTCACCACTCGGGCTTCTTTTCAATTTCTCGAGAACTTCCTCTGTGGGTAGGTTCGCCAAATTTCACAGATACACAGCTAAAGGTACTAGCCTCCAAATGGTATAGTAGCCCGCTTCCCTATCCCCTTTGCTTTTCTGCCATTCCTCTATATGTCACGGCACTTTTGAATGGGATGATCAATATTATTCTAGTTCTCTATACCAACTCAACTTGTACACGGGAGTGTCAACCGTTTAGGTATTGTTGAGTAAGCCTCCAGTTTAAAATCCAACCTTTCGCTTTTGTCCTTCTAGCTAATAAATAAAATAACAGAGTTGTAAGAATTGAAAACAACAACAGCAAAAATTTATTACTAACCGGCTAAGAGCAATGGGTTTTGATTCCGCTTTGGGTATTTCGGAGACTCCTCCAAACTGAATTTTGTCAATCAAGGAAATTCATTGTTTCGAAGCTCAGGCACAACAAAAATCAATATCACAAACTTTCGAACTAACCAGCGTTGATGGTTCCATTTTGAACGCTAGTCTCAATGCTGATGGGTCTTTGAGTGGTTTGTTTCTCCTGGCAATTTCCCTTTCTCTTCGTGACATGTTCTCCGGCGTAATAGGGAAAGGATCCGTGTTCCCCAAAAGGCTTTCCTTAAATTGGGATCAGGTTCCGAAGATGTTGCACGAGAGCCTTTGCTAAAAACAAACTCACAGATTTTGTCATCTTATCCATCGCTAGTGTTGCTACGAGATTATTCACATTCTTAAATGAAAAAATGAATTACAAAAAGAATTAGCTAATCATCGAAATGTAGAGACTACCTCAATCACTTGTGAAGAGTTTGGCTCTCGCTCCAATGGTTCAACTCCTGTTGCCGTATGCTCAATTTCTTTCAAAATTTCGTAATTAACTTTGTTAGAAAGCTTCTTTTCCTGAAAGATGTCGTTTTCGGAAATACCCAACATTCATACTGTAAGCTTTTCGCGGGGATCACACAGGCTAGCCGAGCTCAATTGTACCATCCACTCCTTTCATCTCACTGGGTGATAGATATGACGCCTTCTGTTTGTCTACTTGAAAGGCACAAATGTGTTCAATTTAAAGGCAATTCCCGCGACCACAGCTCATAGGTAATACGGTTCAAAAATAGAACTGCCGTGTGTTTGTTGACTTATTGAAGGAGAAGGAAGCACGAAAAAGCGCCCGGAATAAGACCCTCTTTATTGCAATTGATCATGATCACCGGACGAGCGTAAGGTGGTCAAGATCAATTGTGAATTGCGAAAGGCGGCGATACACTGATAAGAGACGAGAGAGGCCAGAAAACGACGGGCGAGAGAGCGCAATGGCAGTCTCACAACGACACGGTCACTGGAGGCCGGCTGTTTTAGGCCGATTGGGCCTATCGGGCGCCAATGGGCCTAAAACATGAGCGCCGTGCGTTTTGCTTGCTGTTTTTCAACTTTTGAAAGCAGTATAGCCTCTGACGTTGCCTGCTTGACCGTCGTGCACGGTTATGAGAACCTAGCCTTAGTTTATCGCGGAACGTGTCTTTAACTCCAACTTTCAACGAATCACAAGGTTTCTGAGGTATGCGCGAAAGACTTCATCCCCAGCGGGATTTGAGCCCACACCCCACTCATACCTGGTGAGTGAGTTATCAGTCACAGCCGCCACTTACCCTCTCAGCTTGATGACTTTTACGCCATCAAACAGTCACACGTTCAAAGACATTCACCTTGTTTAACGTGGTCCTTGCCGTTTGTGAAGGTTCGCCACAGCTACAGTGCCATTTTTTCGGTGGGAAAAGCACGAAACGGGGTTAAAGGATAGTGATGCTCGCATGCCGACTTCATACATATTCTGCCCGCGCTGCCACACAGCCAGCCCAGCCACAGCCTAACGCTATCTGCACTTCTGACTTCTGATCGCTCTGTACTTCTGAATACGGGTTCCGCCGCGGGACGTCGGTGTAGAACAAGCGCTGTATTTTGCGAAAATTGCGGGCGCAATTTGGCGGCGCTCGGGCACCGCATACCTTCAGTCTCTTACCAGTGCACTTACAAGTGGTGAAAGTGCATGTACTGCAGCTGCGGACAGGTTCGCCTCGCATATGACATGGACCGCCCTCGAAGGTGAGTGTACAGTTTGTCTTCAACGTGATCATCTTTACGTATCATAAAATCAAGTTTCGTGCTTTTTCTGAACCCTAACGCATTCACGGAATGTCAACCAGCGCCGGGAACTTTGGCATGTTCCTTTAGACTTTCCAGATTGGACCCACATGAATAATCTTCTCCATAGCTTCAATAGCTGTACTAGATGCCAAGTTCTGTCGAGGAGCATTCGTACGTCGTCGTCTTTTCTTCGACGGGTTGTCCTTTTCTTTCTCTTCCTCCTCTTCGCGTTCTCTTCGCCTGAAGAAAAAAAAAGCATAATTCATACTGTGGGTGATCCGGCAACTGGTGGAATACAAGAACTTCTTGATCTTGCTTCATGTTGCTTGCACATTCAACTACAACTATGAGGAAAAAAACCGAGTTAACCTCCGCTCCATTTCTTTGAGGTGTTCTCCATTCAGCTTCATCCAAAAGCGCTCTTTCAATTCAGATTCTTTTGCTGTGAGGATGTAGGTATCAATTTCGTCGTCGTCAATACCTCAAACACGGTCGCTATGTAAAAAAAAACATCAAGGTCAAAAAATCACGACTACCTGAAAGGTCCAGCGATCCATCAGGCCTGTCTTGGGATGGAAGAGGAGTAGATGTCTCAACCGAAGTATTCAAGCTTGGCACAGGCGATGGCTTCAGGGGACTAATACCAAGTGAATGTAACGTCGGCCCCAGATGGCTGTAGTCTGGTGTCTTAGGTCTGAAAGACTCGTATTTATTGAGGAATTTTATACTGAAAGTCAACTTTGTAAGGGAAAGAGATTCAAAGGAAACTTTGTCAGTCAGGAAATCATAACGAATAAACGCAATATTTCTAAAACAACATGAAGTCACCTTTCTTCTTCATCATCTGCAGCACGATACACTGAGTCCATGATTTCATTTCGCACAAGGTTTCCTTCAGCAACTCCAACTTCCGGATCATCTTAACAGTAATAGCTGTGGAAATGCTCCCAGTTTACAAAGCAAAACCAGTTCCTGTTGCTTTTCCCCTGTCTCCACCAACTTTGCTTTTTTCAGCAATCTACGCTATCGCATGGCAGTTGATGTCAGTTAAATATACACAACATTGAAAGACCACTTTTTTGCAGAAAGTGGCAGGATGCATTCAGAAATAGCCAAAATATTTCGCCACCTAGGTACTGGTAATGGACACTGTGCGGGACTGGTGGGAAGGCGAAGCCAGGAAACACCGTGAGCGACCACCCTTTCTCTTTTCGCCTTCTCTAAGCGAGCAGAGGTACAGGCATGCAGCTCTGAGACTCTGAAAACACTCACCCCGTCCTTTCCCAAGCGCATTAAAGGCATAAGGCACGATAATTTGATACTTTCAAAAAAAAGTAGAAGAGGTGCTATGTAGTGGGAGTATGACGAGAAAACAAAGTCAAACGACCAAAATACTGAGTAAAACCCTATTTTTCATGGCATTGGACAAACAATTTCAAACGAGTTTCCCCGTTGGCATCGTGAAATCACACTGTGGTGGATACTGCTCCACGCTTGTATTCATATAAATATATAGCAACGCTTGGTATCAATTGTGTGCTTCATCAATTAAGCGATAACAGTATAAGTGTCGATGTAACGCTGCGGACATTCATAGGCGGGCGGTTGCGATGGTAGTCTGAGCCGGCATATTGCAGACTGGCAAGACGCTAGACGGCGCTCTTGGTCGGAAAAGGCGCCAAGCAGCGCCCGCTAAGGCAGAATATTCTTTCATTACTGTCAGGCGTATCGACCCTGTACGCCTTGTCAATTTATCGTGCCACTTGCATTTAACGCAATTAAATCAGCAAAAAAATCTGAAAGTGAAACCCATGAAAGCCAATCAATAAATCTCTGCAGTGTATGCTGCCAGTCTCAATGGGAAACAACTTTAAAACGAAACTTCTAGGCGTGAAACTTAGGATCTGAGTAAAGTTTTCAGACAATTATATCACATGCTCTGAGGTTCAGCTTACCTAAGTCGCCGGCTACAATTTTCGCATATCGCGTATTCCTGAACTTTTCCCTTCTTTTCTTTTCAAGGGCACGCTCGACCTCTTTCTCTATGGGAAGCACCTGTAATGCCAAGAAGCTACAAATTAACAGTATGTCTGGACAACAACCAGATCTCGTTCAACACCAAGTACTAACTCCCTCTCCATTTGAGCAGTCATTTCAGCCTCTTTAGCGATTTGTTCTTCGCGGGCCTTTCTGCGGCTCTCACGGAAAGCAGGAGGATCTTCCTCATGTTCCTGAAACGACACAGCATAGCGAAACAACTTCTCAGTGAATCTAAATTTCTCCAGTATTCCCCTTCACATGATTACTCTTACAACTGCTGTTTACATAAATATATTCCCGGGAACAAAGTAAAAAAAAACAAGAAAATTATTAGAGAGCTTTCTCTAGTTCATGGTTAACCAACAGGTAACATGAACTAGAGAAAGTGTTAACAGGTATCATTTTACTGAGACTTGCGAATTCCTGAGAAGCTGTGGAATGGTGTGAGTGAGCCGCTTTGGTTATTGAAATTTAGAATGCCTTACAATGCCCATACCAAGCCGAACTACTCTGAGAATAAAGACCAGCAGATTTTCCTGCCTAAAGTGAAGAGAACCTACCAAATCTATAGTGGTGAACTCATCAATTGTCAGAGCAGACGACGGAGTTTTACTGAACTCATCCAGACGTTTCCTAACCACTGACTCGCTAATGTGCACCACTTTGACGACATCACTGATCGTTCGGTTGAAGTTGTATGCTCTAGAGATTATGAATTCATAAAAATTAATAGAGAAAAATAATAGATCATCAAAATACACCAGCTGAAGTAAAATTAGAGGTCATTTTAAATGGACTATATGCTCATTTTGCGATCATTAATAGTTGTTCAAAAGAAACTAGCATAAATCTAGGCCTAAATACATGGAGGAGGTAGCAGCAAAACTGAACCCTTCTGGCACGCGATACATATTCGGTTAGCATAGCAGCTACATATTCGTTTAGCACTCAGAATCGTGATAGCATTTGGACCTATTTCCATCTGGCGTGTCAAGTAAGCAACAATGGTGAGTTGATATGCATTTCTGTGATTTCTCCGAAAGTCAGGCGCTGCCAACTGAGTTCGTAGGAATGAAAAGCTCGATTGCTGGTCGGGAATTCCATTTACGAGTTCTGAGCGTACTAGTATACTACCGGTACTACCCTCCCTTTAAAAAAATTGGGTTTGTTGGGAAGCGGTAAACGCATGCTAATTCGAATAGTTACATCAAAGTAATGAGCATTCGAAACTAAAAAGCGGTCAGCAGCGCACAACAGAAGTACTACCTTGCTGCTAGGAGAAGTGCAGCGCCACACAGTCCTGTTGGCCGACGACCCATAGACATCCAATCTCGCTTCATCCGCTGAACCAGCCTAGTAGCGAGATTCACAACCTGCAAACAAGCTACTAGAGAGGGCCAGAATGGGGACTAGTGCAGAGGTAAGTTTGAGCCTTTCATCTACTAAAGCTCAATGATTAGATCCAATGTTATTACAAACCTCTTTGAGCTTCTCTCCTAACTCCATAAGACATGCGAATCGCATTATGTAGAGACAGGGATCCGTGGACGGCAGATTGATCCGTAAAGAACGAGATAGAAAGTTAAGCGTACGACCGAGATCAAACATGTTCACCTAAATTACAAGATCACTGCAAAACATTAAAAGTCCCAGACTAAGATAATTACCTGGGTAACATCACTAAAGTCAAGAAGTAAATGCGCCGTGTTCTCTAGGCGACAGGTCATATATAAACAAGCAGCTACTACATGAGATCTGAAAAACTTAAGATTTCTGAGCCATTCTGAAAGAGCAAGAGTGAGTCCATACTGTGCGGCAGCTTATAAGCGTCAGTCAGCGTTTTCTACGACGATAAATACCTATACTCTTTGAGTAGCTAAAAACACTTGGTGTACGCTTGAAATGCAGACTCTCAAGACGCTATCGATACCTATTTTCTCCTCATAATCACTGAAAACCCTGGCGGACGCTCAAAACGCTAACAGACGTTTAAAGGCAGTTGGCACGATAATTTGGTACTCGGCTTAAACTGCTGGCAGGGCGCTATATAGCGGGAAAACGGCGAAAAGGAACGGAACGAAACGGTACTCGCTTCGTTCTTAATTGACTTAAAAGCAATTCTCGGACGAGTTCCCCGCGGCATCTTGCCAGTAAGCGGTGCAAAACGTAAGGAAACTACGGCTCACTATGGGCTTATATATATCATGCAGCATCGCGGCCCGCTTCATATCAAACGCCTCGCTTCGTATTGTTACTTTCGCAACACGGAGACGATACAAGCCGTTCAGACTGGTGCGTCCAATCTGTGGGCGGGCGGGCGTGTGCGGCGTATCGGTATGTTGTTAGGGCTTGATAGTGCCGCTACATAGATACTTTCTCATGGGAAGGGTACCTTCCTTGGAAAGGGCGCTGCGCAGCGCCTTCTCAGGGGCGTGGAATTCCGTCCTGCCAGGCGTATTAATCCTACTCGTCTTTGGGGATTTATCGTGCCAACTGCCTTTAAAGCGCTGTTGCAAAGTATGAACGCATCGTAGCAAAAAGAGCAAGACATATAATGAAAGGAGAACCTGACGCGTCCACGTGTGAGATTACGACTGACTGACATCTTGAAAAAGTTGTACGATGTATCAATGCAATGTTGATTTATTCGAAGTTGACTAGCTATCTACAAAGAGTATGATGTAGTGATATGGTAGTGAAAATCCGGAGAACTTTTTAAAAACCCACTTCTTCTATGAGTTTCCTGCCACGCGCAAAAGTGACTTCTCGAGATTCTTGTGAGACCAATCCGTGAGCGGCAGCTCGCGCCTGAGCTTGCCCGCGCTCAAGAGATACAAATTGACCTAAGACATAAAAAGAATAAACCTTTTCATTTCATTGTAGTAGGCAAACCAGAGAAAATGTTGCCAGAGAACACTGCGGCGGCAGCTCGAAGTACAAGGAGCCTGCTGTAATTAATCGTGGTTACACGACGGGAACAGCGGGCTTTAGCTGTCTGAGCTTTTCTATAGCTATGCCTGGGCCATGCGGAGGTGGTGCAGTAGCAAGTAGCACGCTCAATACGCGCGCGGTCCGGGCCAAGTCTCGTATCGGTTCCGTCCAGGCCATCCAAGGTTTCTTCTTCCCGCTGGGGACGGTTATCTGATACAAGGTTCGTCTGGTAAGATAAGAACACTGACTTGTACATAGATTGGCTCCCGCAAGCTATTGTAAAGGCCACGTCACATTTATCGAATCACTACGAATCTGACTGCAAAAGGAATGCGTGCCGCATCCCAAATAGGGATTGATCATGACTAGGACTTTCTCCTCTATTCTTTTAATAGACGGTTTTGTCGGCAATATTCCATATTGTTGAATCAGGCCATCACCTACTAATTCAAATTTGGACCTAAACTGCAGAGATTGTAACCACAGCCTTTGGTTGAGAAAAAGTGATCGTTTTTCGAAACTTCTGAGGAAGTAGATCAGACTCTTGATAGAAAAAGGGGGCAGACATTTTAGCAGGAAGTTCTTCCGAATACGAGCACCTCCCTTTATCGCTGGGTATTCCACGACAGACGTCCGACTTAGGATCCCATACCCGAGGACTACTTTCCTTATCTTGAACCCCAAAAGAAAAGCAGTCTTTTTCAGAGAGGCTCTTCAGGGAGGAACCTTCTTGATATGCAGTAGGTTGCCGGTTGGGGCAGCAATACCATCTGGACCCAAGCGGAGACACGATTCCATGTTGGGCGCTGTTCCCGTTCCTTTAACATCCAAATCAAAACGGCCAGGCTAGCCAACTTGTCCGTCGGGCACTACATAGCTCGACCATGCCCACAAGCGCAGCTTATCACGATTGTCTTGTTACACTCGTCATAAAAATACACACAAAAAAGGTGACGAAGCAGCACAGTTCAGCCCACTTTCGTGACACGAGATCATAAATGGGTACTGCTTTAGCAGACATAAACTATCATCGCAATAAATAAATAAATCTACAAACCGACTAGAGTGTGACCAGAACCACCAGATCTCTCTTGAAACTGATTTTCAGCCACAACAATTGATTCTTCAAGAACGGTTCCGCATCGCATACAGGTGGCATCGCCTGGAAATATTTATAGCAAAGTTCAAATAAGAATATACGTACAAATAAGAATATACTTACGTAAATTCGTCAAAGAGCCATGGAAATATCAGTGGAGACCTATGTATAACGATAGAGTCTGGGACGCTGCTTACAAATATGGTAACCAAAATTGCCACCTGCATCTCACGAACAAGTTATGAGCGGGCAAGACCCACAGTTCGTTGAAAACTTAAGAACAGTGCGCCTATAGCGTGGACGCTAGGCATTTTACCCAAATAGGATATCCGTGTTCAGCAGGTCAAACTACCCCTTGACATCAATTAACCGAATCGAGATTCTGATTCAAACTTGAAAAATCACAAAAGAGTAATGTAAGGATTATGTCTATAGAGCTTGTCAATGCGTAGCCCCTGATCCGTTTCATGACGAATTTAATGCGCTCGAAACAAACGCCTCAAATTCGGAGGGAAGAGTGCGGCATATCGCCGGCATGCGTATTGTGCGCTGCGATTACACAGCATGTAATAATATTATGACTTTGTCGAGACCATCTTTTCAGGCGAAAGCTATAGTCCAAGAAAGTGTTTCAGTTGCACGGCAGGTAGTCCCCTATTTAGCGTTTGCCATTCAAATATGTGACGGCGATAAAGACCCCATTTGAAAGAATACCAAAAACAAGTACAAAAATATCGGCCTAAAATCCGCATGGTAATAGTACAAAACCTCCGCATTGATGAGGACCGAACCCGGCGTGCTAAACTGCTCTCAAACGAGAGACTAACCCTTGCGCTACACTCTTACTGTATAAGTGAGCGATTCATTTTACGCGTCATAAATGCATTGCATTTGCATAACGACAGCAATCTCTAACAGCTACAAGATGCAGGCGGCCGTTATGGTGTCCATATATGTATATAGCATTCCAGACGCTGTCGATCTACCTAACTATAAATCCCTATTTAAAGTTCACTGGGAAGTTGGTGAAACTTCCCTGTGAGTAATAGCTGGCAATGAGCGACTTACCTCGCCCTGTATCCTCATCGATATCGGAGCATCCACAATGTGGACACGTCCGAGCCATTATATTTTACGGCCAAGGAGAACGCTTCTGCTGTATGGCGTTGACACGGTTCTGGAATAGTGAATGATGCACATCGTCACTAATTCATCAATAAAAATATCAATGAGTTACTCAAATGCAGCTATTATTTGATCGAAATCTTTTCCAGTACATTAACCAACAAACATATAATGAGTAGTCATGCAGTATTATCGATCCGAAATCTTTTCCAGTACATTTTATCGATTACGATTTCAAAATGATTTGGTCAGTCTAATTTAAACGCGAATTTGCTCATGAAAAGACGTCGCTTCTTCCTACCCGTTATACTGACGGAGAATTCGAAAGAAAACGAAAGGAGCAACAAAGACAATATGCGCGTGAATGGAAACCAGACAATGACACGAGATTCCAAACCCGTCCCAGGGAAGCTCCCAAAAGAAAACGTGAAATAGACGTTGCTTCAACCTCGCTCAATATTACAGGAAGCACCAGCTTGCAAAAATTCATTAACCCTGCATAAATGATTCTAATTAAAGCGCTTTCACGAATGAAAACCGAATAGTTTGAATTCGACGTCAGGTTGAATGTGTCCCTGCTGGCAATTTACAGACCAAGCCGTCTTACTCACAGTACTCAAAAGAATCCAGAAATAGGCTTCACGTTGAATATCTAAAACCGTAGCATTATTGCTGTTTCACTTTTCGGAAATGAGAAATGTACTGTGACAAACAGGAAATGGAAATGCGGAGCGGGCGTGCACAAAAAAATATTTAACACTCGGCTACTTCCACAACAGTGCAGAATGAGAATTTCGAACTTGCTAGCTTGTGAAGTAGCAGACAGGAATAGAAGAGTCAGAAGAGGTAGTATAGCTTGTCATTCACTACGCGGCAGGTAATGGACTTTTGTGGAGCAGTGTATAACTTATAGGCGTTCGGATCTGTCATACAAAGATTACCTTTTAGCAAAGAATGAGGTACCAGATTCGTCTGCGACGATAAGAAAACTGAGTGTAACCGGCTAACCATGCAAGTCATTCTATGGGCGACATAGCATTCAATAAGCCACGATTCTGGATGAAAATAGGATGCGTGCCGCATCCCACAAAGGGAAGGGACTTTATCCTTCTACACTTTTACTCTCATGGATAACGCGAAAGCACACAAGTGTATTGACTTCTTTTCGCTTTGTAGAATTCAGTCGAGTGCAAGAACTCTCCAGTCCTTTTCTGCTGTCTCTCAAACTTTCTTGGAACTTCCCATTACTGTTCAGGCAAAACTCTTGGCACCATGGTACGACTCCGACGTTTGTCAGCACTCTGACCTCTTCCCTCCGAGGTCGCATTCCACATTTTCAGCTCAACATCAATAGCCATAGCCTATTAGTAGCCACCAACCCTAAGGTGGAGCTGTTTTCTGAGCCACAATTACAGCCTGATGTTTCATCTACCGGTGCTCCGTTCCAGTTTCTTTTATTTTCACTCGTGTTGTTACGGTCGCTGAAGTATTAGGTTGGCGGGAAATTTCTGTCACTTTTTTCAATTTGGGCTTTCTTTTTATAGATAGGTGTGTAAGGTCAAAATTGTACAGCGCAAGGTCCTTGCCAGTCCTTTGAGCACCTCATGGATGCCATCGCTTCACAATGCAGGGAGGCGCGATACAAAGTTGGACATCATCTCAATCTTGGCTTGAACTCAGACTTTTCGAGGTTTTCTCGTAATTTCTCGTCCAGTAATGATTGATTACGGGAGGCAACTCGCAGTTAGAAGGAGCAATGTCTGTGCTACACCACTGCAAGGGGAGAGCCATCCAGCTCTATTGCATGAGGAATGGCTAGAACTTTTTTGGAAGTGCGCTGTACTATCAGAAGCATTTGAAAGGGCGTCCTCGGCGATGGTCGCGGATAACATTTTTGTCCATGTTGCAGAAGAAGAAGAAGCAGGAATCAAGCGAGTGGTACTAATAGAAAGACCACTCTTTGATGTATAAGTGCTCACATTACCGTTCACCCCTGTTCGGGTACTGGGCAAGTACTTTAAGTTCCAAAAAGTGACAGAACTTTCCCGCCAACCTAATAGCATCACTCACACGACACGAAGGCGAGTAACAAGTGCGTTGAGGTTGCTACTCGTCATAGAAGCTCCACCTACCTACCAGGGGCTCCACCCAAAGGAGAATGACGTTTGTATCTGTTTAGCACCGCTGTCATATCTTGGTGAAAAGTGTGCGTCATTTCGCTCGCCTTTCCGTTCCCTCCCCTGGTGCCCTGTCTCTACGCTCTTTCTCGTCTATTGCTGGAAGTAGGTAGAGGCATCCCATCCAGGCACAGCATCAAGCTGGCGAGATTTACGACGCCGTACGGACCCTGAAAGTGACGATCCCCTAGTTCCCTCAACCTCATACCGCCTCTTCCAGAATTTCCCAAAAATTTTACTACTTTTACCCAAAATTTTTCTGTCGAGCTGTCAAGCGGGAGGGGGGGGGGAGGGGGGTGGGGGGGGGGTTATAGTACGCATGACAAAACCACGGCAAAAAACACAAAGTCGAGCAACTTCTCTAAAAAGTCAGAAGGGAGATACAACCTCCGCCTCCCTGCTCCCAGCGAGAAATACCGACTCCCTTGGTTGGGCGGTCCGCACATGTTCCCCTGATCCCCATCGCGGGGGTCATAACTATATTTGGTATATAGTACATTTGAAAGAAGACGTCTGGAGCGTAGAGGTGAGATCAGTACCTGAAGACAAGGTAGAAGCTATGTATCAGAACTTTTTCTGAACTATCCATGTTCACCTGCTCTATATGGGAAAGCGTTTATTGAGCGATCCGCAGATGGGCTACAAATTCTCCATCTGGCTAACTTTTGGTCAGTATTTTTCTCAGAGCCTGTAAATAAAATCTATTTGCAAACCAATTCGTATCTAATCCATTCACAATTGCCGTAAGAACGGAACTTCAGTGTCAAGCAGTCTATGAAACAAAATCTGAACAGGGATGACCTTATCCGAAATGTCGCTTTCATTCGGCACCTTGAGCTTAGGGAACTGACAGTGAGGCTTTTGTATGTATTTGGAACCCCCGTAAAAATAGGCTCAATCTGTCTTTGGCGAAAATCTTTTCAAAGTATAAATCGGGCTCCTCGGATCGCTCAAAAAACACATTTAAATATTGCTGCCGTCATGCCGAGGTCAATGGAGAGGCGATCATAGACTGCATGGAAAGCGTTGCAGGAAAATCTTACCTCGCAAGCCGCTTCAGAGTGGGAATCGAACGCATGGCGCTCACACAGAAGAGATCAATTAATGGTAAGTAAATTAGCCGTTCAATCATTCCAATGGGAGATGAGCCTGAAATGAGATGAGGATTTGCTAAGACAGAAACTAGACTGTCAGAAGGAGTACAACCAAGTTCTCCTTTCAGGAAAGTGGTACTGATACCGTCACTTCATCGAGCCAGTTTATTATTCCTGGCGTGATGAGACGGCGTTAGCTAGGTTGTCCCCTCAGCTCGCCAGCCTTTAAATATCTCTCGCTTGATTGACGCTGTCTTGGTGGAGCCAGGAAACATAGGCAAAAAAATGGGGCATGCGGAGAAGGCGCGCGCAATATTGCAGTTATCCCGGCTCCACCCGGGCAAATCCCGAACGAGTGCCTCCAAAGCGACGGGAGGGAGGTGCGTGCCAAACGTCGCATTGGTTCGAGGGTATTAGATCTGTTGACGGACTGATCACCCGTTTTAAGCTGCTTTTTGAATTACTCTCGCAGCAAACTGGCTCAAATAATGTCAAGCAGTAAAGAATAATCATCAAACTGCCTGAGCGCCACGCAGCTAGGCCATCCTAATCCTATTCACCGATGCTAGTGCTCGTCGGTGCCTCCCTGCCCCTGACGTGAAGGGTGCACTGCACGACACTCAGTGTGGAGGTTCTTATTCTGAAAATCATCATTCTATTTCTTTTATTACTTATATTATTATTACTTGCCCGAAAATTGTATGCAAAATCGTGTCAAGCTCAGGCTATGAGGCCCCTTCAGGCGCATTAATTACGTGCATGAAGGAGAGTCTCACACGGCTTCTGAGGCTCTACTCCTCGTCCAGTTCAATTTCTGAAATGAAATTCTTGGAATCATCACGCGTTTTTCTGAAAGTTTCATTTCCCTTGTCTCATTCTGAGAGATACTTCTGCTTGCTCTTTCCAAATTGCAACTTTTTCACTGCGTACCAAGAGTGAGTTTTGATTACTTGCTCTTCCAAGTTATGCCGTATGCCTTTTGCGTCTGCATACAGGGCCCACCTTTGTAGCGATTCCCAAACGGGAGGAGAGAAGGAGGTCATAATCTCATTCCTGGCAAAGGGTCTTATTTTAGGATTGGGGAGAGAGGTTGAATTAGGCTGCGGATCTGGTAAAATTTCTTCTTTGTTGGCTTTTCCGTCTTAATGTCCCATTTCGCCAGAGGCCTCCCCAGTGCTATAATAATTATACGTCATAGTTGATCGCGAGCCTGCCTAACTTCTCATCCTCTCCTGATTTCAGCCGGGCACCTAGAAATGGGAAAAAAATGAAAATTAAAAAATTTTGAAGTTCCCTTGTGATGTAGTGTCTGCGTAACCAGCTTGTCAACAAGGAATTTTGGCACTGTTTCCCTTTAAATGCACGATTTGTCGACTTTCGGGTCATATCTTGATCAAAGTCTTCCGTAGTAGACTTGGCTAGAACTTCCCCCGGGGATATAGTGGTCCCCTCAGTGCGAATATTGCAATCGCCTCGCTTCCTTGTTATGGACGGTATAGTCGAATAGTTGTAGCGCCGGCACCAGTAGCTCACGTACAAGGCGCTATTGCGCTGAGCAAATGAGTTGCCTGTGACGACCAGGGATGAATTTCCCTTTTGGAGCTAGTTGTCGGCACATTCAGTATCTCGATGGGTTTTAGAGTCAGCGCTGGTGACGTGGGCCCAAGATGGGTCTGAGGCAAGCGAATGTGGTGTTTGGCGTAAACTAAACTTAGTGCGAAACTTCAGCCAGCGAGCTATGAGGAAAAATTTTGAAACAGAATCTGCAAAGAATTCAGAAACATAAGAGGCAGTAATGGGCAGAAAGCGGCATAGTTTCAGCTTGTCCTTGGAATGGATGGAAGCTCAGAGCCTTGAATTAAAGGAGCGGTCCGCGATGACCTATGAAAATGCAAGAGGTTATGTGGGAAGGTAGTGCGGTCCGGAGTGGACAACCCTGTGCCAGTTTCGCGGCGGAAAGTTGTACGGTAAAGGGATTAAGGCGCAAAGTTGCTTCAGTGGTACATCCCTTTTTCCAGTGACTCCGCCTCCAGACTCCGCCTCCAAAGTCGGCCTTCCAGCCAAAAGTAATGCTCCCGGGCAAGTATCATGGAGTGGATGCATTCAATGTCTCTTGTAGAGTCATAGGGTTCATTACTGGGAATCAGCCGACGGGAATTGTCCCAGCGCGCGGTCTTTTCGGTCTTTTACCTCAGTTGTTTGAGGCTAGAGGAGGCCTGACGAATGCGTTTCCAACGTTCCCTTTGGCATTTTCTCTTCATAGATGGTTCACTTGGCGAATTTTCTTCCACATTTCTGCGAGATCACCTAGGCTTTTTAGCGCGGACCGTGCCTTTAATGAGCAAATGAGCATGTCTTCAGTTTCCCCGTCCATTTTTTACATTTTTACGGCAGGCTCGAAGTCTTTGATCTCAAGTTCTATTTCCTGTTCGAAGACATCCGTAGTGGTTAATTCAATAGGGGCGCCCGGAAATGCCCATCAGTTTATGTCGAGGAGTATGTCACCACTCTTCCATTTGCGTGCCTTCTCTCACTTCCTTGGACAGCTTGACACTGGTTTTCAACTAGCAATTCTTCTCAGTGTAAGTAAATATATTTTATTTACTTTTAACAGACTACGCTGAGTAGGGCAAAATTTTTCATATTTAATACATACATCTGCGCTTCAAAGTTACTTCTGTCGTACCCGGCTGGAGCCTGCTGTTGCACGCTCCTCTTGGAACCCCATGAACTGTTGGATCAATTCTAGGCAAACAAAATCCTCCTTTTTCTCACTGATGTTCATAGGTAATCTTTTCGCAAAAAGAAAGAAACTTAGGCTTCAACTGATCATTCAAGCCGTGCATCGCACCTCAAACAAGCCAAACACGCATTCGAAGCTACATTCTGCGACATCTTTAGATGTGGAACTTCCTCTCGTAGTCCGGCGGGACGGCGTCATAAGCCCACACGCGAGCTTTTCTACTCTGCTTATTTTCTATCTACCTGAGTCATCCACAACTGATAGCCAGGATGGGCGAATTCCAGTTCTTCTCGGGCCGCATTGCGGATGGGCTCATTCCACTTCTTCTGACGCTGCATCAATTTTAGCTGTATGAGGAGCTGAAATTACCATACTAGACTTGCAGTGGCTTAGGGTGTGTCACTCACGTCGCTCGAAAGTGCGCTGTAAGAATGCACGAGCTTGTAGTAGCCAGAAGTCCCGCCCATTCTGTGAGTGGACGCCTCTTCTATCGCTAATCGTAAGCGTCTCTGCGTCTCTTTGACCTCACGTATCCAAAGCCGAAGGTCAACCAGAACTTATATGGGGCGTCGTTCACGATTTCTGTGATCCTTTCCTCACTTGTGAGTCGACTAGCACCCACAGATTAGAGCCGACTAGCATCCACAGACTCGTAATTTAACTCCGATAAAGTTGCGGCATGCTCTGTTTATCCTTTTGGCCCCGTTTACCCTCTTGAACGGAAGACAAAATGATGGCATGTCCCCCTCCTATTGGCCCTCTTCTTAGCTAAACTCACTCTTAGCGCTCCACCCACTCAATTTTCTATGCTTCTGATGAATTAGTGAAATCTGTTTTATAGGGCTTGGGTAACAGGGTTATAGAGGGCATGGGTAATATTTGAAAAACAAAATTGATGCCACTGCCCTAAATCAGCGCATAATCGTGAGAGCACTTCTTCAAAGCCTCTGTAATAAAATTAATGACATTCTTGAGATTCATGAAACATGAGGGGATAAATGCCCTCCACGGATCCGCAAGGGCATGCATTTCTAAAAGCGTCGGCTTCAACACCGCTCATGGCTCGTCACTTCGACCTTTCACAATGACAGATTGCTTGCCCTTCAAGAATGGTGAAAGCGGCGTTAATGATCTCTTTAAGATGTTGATGCACTTTCGGATTTGTAATAGCATCTGAGTACGTATTTGGCGCACTGCCAGGAGCCTTGAAGGTATAAGGCACGCTAATTTGGAACTTGCTTAAAACTAGTAACAGGGATGCTGTAAAGCGGGAGGATGACGCAAAAGAGAAGTTAACTGGCCAAAGAAACCTGCAAAAAAATCTTTGTTCTGCACGGCACAGGACGAGCGATTTTAGACGAGTTTCTCGTTGCCTTCGTACCGAGAACACCTGCACGTACGTGGCTGATGCGTTTGGACGTGCTCACTTTTGGCTTACTGGCTCATTTATCAAGTGACTAGATTACCAAATCCGCAGAAAACTTGTACACAGGGATTATTTAACTTCCTGCTTACGAATATGACATTCACTCTTGGCGCTGGCGCTAATGGAGGACACTACGATTATCTTTAGCTCAGCCTTAGCATAGCGCAGGTAATCCTAGTGTCCTCCATCAGCGCCAGCGCCGAAAATTAATGTTCAATTCGTAATCAGCATGTTGAATGACCCCTGTATACAAGTTTTCTGCGGATTTGGTGATCTAGGCCTTACATAAATGAGCCAGTAGAAAAACTGAGCGCGTCCAAACAGCATCGGTCCTCTTACGCATTCTTTAATCCATGCAGAAACGCTTTACAACAATTGTACCTCATCAATGTAGCGATAAAGAGCACCAGCGTCGATGTGAGTGCACGGCCACTTGTGGGCGGGCGGTTGCGATGGGCGTGTGAGTCGGCATGTTGGACCTTGGTTAGGCGCTATAAGAATGCCCTTGGTTGGGAAAGCGCTTGCTAGAGGGCACAATACTCTTTCGTGACAGGCGTATCAACCCTGTACGCCTTGTTGACTTATCGTGGCACATAGCTTCAAGTATCTCAGTTTCTGAATTGGCTGAAGGTACGAAACGCTTCAGCAGGGAAAAACAGATTTAGAAAGTGTGCAGGCATTGTTGGGGGGGGGGCTCCAACCACGACACTTCTTACTCCAGGATTAGGGGGAAGCATAACATAGCATAACAAGTGTCATTCATTCATTCCATTAAGCGGCCAGCTGGAACAATCTGAAGTATTCCTGCTGTGAACTTCAACTTCCAGACTTGAACGACATTCCTTTCTTCCCATTTCCTTCTTCACTAACCTACCTTGGAAGCGATAATAGGTTACATCTGGGGCAGTTCGGCGAGTGGGAGTGGGGGGAGGGGGGGCATTTTGCACTTTCGATACTTTCCGACCCATCTAGAGAGCCACTTCGTGAGCTTACAGGAGTTGACAGGTTTTACCGTGGTGGCTCGACGAGCTTGCTCCAGCTTCACAAGAGTTCACAGGTTTCACCAGAGTGAGACTTGTAAACCGGAACTAGTGGAGCAGCAAAAATGCAGGATGCCCTCTCCCCTCCTCCCTCGTCGCCGTACTGCACCTAAAACCTTATTTACTCTCAAAGAAAGGTTAAACTGCTCGAAAAAGAGCCCTTTGCGTAAATGAAGGCCTCCCAATGAATAGAAGATTGGCGAGTACGCCGCAACATTGACGGCTGACGTAAGTGAAAGGCAAACAATGCCCAAGATGAAGAAATGAAAGCTTTTCGGTTCATGTGAAAGAGCACGTGAACGCCTGGAGCCTGAACTTTCAATTTCTATTTCGTTTGATTTCTGCTGGATGTCCTTTATTTTATTGTAGTGAGCCGATGGTATAATTAAAATTATCTATTTAAGTTTCCAGCGAAAACAAGTGATTTGGAATTCTTAGAAGTAGAAATCCAAATCGAGTATTGCCCTATTTTCTGAGGTATAACACGCGCTTACG
>MU967017.1:8232-19662 GCA_036418165.1 Cooperia oncophora | reverse complement strand
AGAAATCTCATTAGAACTGCAGTGACTTAGTAAAAAATCTTCAGCGCTGTTCGGCTTGGGAGGGGCATTTCGCACTTCCGCTAGTTTCTTTGGCAGGTTTATGCGAGCCTCGTTTTGTTGAGGCCTGTTAACTCCCGCAAAGTGGCGAAATGGTGCGAGTGAATCGTTTTAGTCACAGGAACTCACAGGATCTGACAAGATGGCCTGTTCGGGCTTCGCTGAGTACCATTTGGTGCCACCACTAAGCCGAACTGCGCTAAATCTTCTGTATATACTTTTACTATGACCTCCGGTCAAATGAAAGAATTTATTGCGCTTTGCCAAAGGGTGGCCGGAAACCCTACTTTTCACTTCGAAAATCTCAGACCATTATCTGTCTGATGTTGGTCGTCCGGCGATAAAATGATCAATGCGGGATGGGGGGGGGGGGAAGCTTAATTAGCACAGGATGGCGCCCACAATTCATCAAGTCACGTTTTCCTGAAACTTTCTCTTACTGCGGAGCCCATGCGAGAGAAGCATCCAAAAACCTAGTCGATGAATAATACACTGACTGAAAAGCCATTTCCCGATTGCGAATCGCGGGTACTGGGAGTTCAAAAACGAAATCGTATGTGACAATTTGCTCGCCAGTAGAGAAAAACGCAAAAGCAACCGTCTGAAACGCTCCACCATGAAACCCCTTTACTACCGAGCATAGTGCGTGCATACGGCGAAAGGAGTGAGTGATCGCATGAGATCCCGCTTGTTGATATCTCGAAGATATTAACTATTTCCCCTTACCCTTATCATGTAACTTTTTTAATTAGGCCCTCATAATTTCCTATCTCACCCTGTCTTGTCGATGTTAATTGTACCCCCCCCCACTGATTCGACAGGTCGGACGCGCATAAGCCTCATGGGCCTAAACGACAAGCTTGTAGCCCGTCCCTGAGCACTTTAGGACCGAGAAAAAGCAACATTCTTTCTGGCTACCAACCCACGTTACCTTTTTACAGAAGGTGGGTGGATATTTCGGCTAATCGCGGAAGGTACCTTTAAGTTCTATAATGAACCCTGGAATTGTTGTACTTCAGATCCCAGATCTCCTCTGTCTCTCCTCTCTATAACTAAAAACCCTTGAAGATAAGCTACTAAACAATGCCTTCACATAAAAATGCACCCTGCACAGACAGAACCGGAACTTCCTTGTCATCTCGGAGGAACAGCTACTATTTTCTTCTACACAACGAATCCATAGTCACTAGAAACTGAACAACCGAATCCATAGTCACTAGAAACTGAGTTGAGTGACATACCCGTCCAGTGAGACGTCACCCACAGCGCATTTTTCCTCTTTCAGATCCGGTTCCGTATCATGCGTAGTGACAAGGCTGGCTTGGAATGGCTCTACCGAGGCGCGAGGTCGCTCGTTAACCGCCACCGTACGGCCCGGATCAGGTACTCGTGGAGCCTGTAAACTTGAAAGAATTAAGAAGTCCTTTAAAGAGAAAATGGGTGCTTTTCTGAGAGACATATGTTAGCACTTAGTAAAATGGAGGGGAAAAAAAACTAGCTTACAACCTGTTGTTGCATTTTTCGCTGTTCGGAGAGTGCCGCTGCAGCTGCAGCCTTCCTTCGTCGATATATTTCATCAATCTGAACAAAATTAGGATCATTTACGAATAGTTCCATTGGAAAATGAAAAATGACAAATCTCAAACGTCGCAGTTAGGCGACTGATGGGGAGGGGAGGGGGGGGGGAGGGGAGGCATTTTGCACTTTTGCTGCTTCCAGTTGTCGTGTTCATTACTTTAGGAGAATTGACAGGTAATCTTCACAAGGCCGAGACCAGCAGTAGTTTCTACAAACTTGACAGGACTACTTCATGGCTTCTCCGATTTCACAAGTTTCCTTTTGATGGTTTTACACAAGAATGAGAAGCAGCGAAAGTGCAAAATGCCCCCACCCCTGTCGCCGAACTAAGCTTTGCACTGTCTAAGACGCAGAGAGACACACAAGAACTGACAAGAACTAGTCCCCCTAATGGCTCCCTCAAATGAATTTCGGCAGATCTAAATAGAAACTAGGAGAAATGGGTGCGAGTTCCCAGCTAAAAGGAAACCCAAGGACAAAAACATGATGGCAGGTGTTTCTCATGGTTTTTTTTTGAGTCACCACTCTCTCTTTCTGCGTTCTAGCTTCGCCGATTCCATTTGAGATTGCCTAATTGAGAAAAAAAAACCCGAGTTTTCACATTTTTTTTTTGATTTTTTCATTGAAAAGCATGAGTCAACTACTGTTCCCGAACTGTTTCCTAAAGGTCGAGCTGTCAAGAGTTTAACGATACTCCATTATCTTTTCTCAGTACACATGAAGAGTAGTGGCAAGTGGTGCTAATTACGGAGTAGAGGGGCTATCCTGGATCGGTAGCAGGCTCAAGTTCATCTGACAAGACGCCGCTGAATGGATACCACGACCGTCAGGGAGGGGAATGACTTCCTTACCACATGGTCTTCGAGAAATATTATTCGGGGGGGGATCTTAATGGGAGTTCAATAGCTCACTCCGGTATTGAATGGGAGTGAAATTAAAGCGCAACAAGGCTTGCAGCCGCTGTTCGCTACGGGTTTGATGGAGATTCAGGCGGTGGCTGAGATTTGCGGGGCGGTGCCAGCCATCAACTGTTTGAGCGGGGCAGCAGCAAACATTTGATGAAAACAGCCAAACAGTGCGGCTCCGCGCTAAACCCAGCCCTCCACGCCCCCGCCTCCGCAGCGAACAAGACTTAAATCAACTTCAAAAGCCTTATCCCTTTCTCCACTTATCATCGTTCAGTAAGACCGACTTGTTCGTAAATAAACCCCTGACAAGCCGAACCTAGGCCTAAGCCTTAAACGAAGCAAAGAAGCCTCCATGGTCGATGAATCAGTTAGCGAAATACTCAAGTCGACAAAATCCATAGTTCCTACTTTCCGCAACAAGATCTCTAAATGCCCTTCTCCTTAAGGTATATTAGTCAATACACAGTCTCCACGCTTGTGTGCAGCGCACAGCGGACTCTTACGCCGACTTAAACATGCAGGACCCCTTGAAGGCACATTTCATGCCGATAAGGTAGTTACTATGTTTCACTGAGTCACAGGTGCTCTGCTCACTGGCGCGCCAGTCCTTTTTCCCATCTTGGAAGGTAGACCGCACTAATGAGAGTGGTGCACTATTGGATGACTCCGCCCACGCTGACAGCGTGGAATGTGTGCTCGAAGGCAATGGTACAAATAGCCATCTGAGAGGTCAAAAAAGTGGCCTCGGTAGCGTAATAGGAACGCAACTGCCCGGTAAGCAGAAGATGCGGGTTCGAATCCCGTCCGTGGTCCGACTTTTGCCCACAACTCAGCATTCCTGTGATAACTTTCGGATCGCGCACTGCGGCGTTAAACAGCAATAATCAGACGGAACAGCGTGGAATGTACTTTTGAGTAATCCAAGAACTTTATAAAAAGCCAGAACAACAGCACTGGAGTGTGGCTTCGGTGGTCAAACAGGTTTATAAGTGAACAATTCTTACCTGCCACTGTAGGGCCTCTACTCGACTAGCCGCCGCACGAAGCACACTCTGCTGCTCTCGTAATTCAGCGCTTAGCTGATTCAATTGGATCTCCTTTTCACCATTTCTTCTCGTCAAATTGCGCGTTTCATGTTCCAGCTCGGATAACCTAGAAAAATATTTCAGCGCTAGTACAACCCACGTTATAAGAGCATCCTTGCAAACCTTCTTAGTTCCCCTTCTTCTTCGGCAAGATCTCTTCCGAATCAGATTCAGTTTCTGCGAAGCGTCAACACCACCTTGCGCGCGCATCGTTTGTCGTCGCTCAACTTCACGGCTGAAATCATACCTGAATTCGGTCCACTTTTCCATTAAAAGCACGTCATGTGATGAGATGGGCTATCCAGAACACTGGGCTACCTCCTTCTTTATTGTCCCCCCCTCCTCCAAATAAGTCATGTTTGTTCAATTTTTCAACTAACTCTATGGATTTTCAGCGCTGCTTGGCTAAGAGTGGGAAGGGCCATATTCTACTTCCGCTAATTTCTTTTGCTAGCTCATGTCAACTGAACACCTCTCTCTGGGGGGAGGGGAGACCTGTAAACTCTCAGGAAGCTGCGAAGCGTTAATACAGACAGGGCACGTCTTGTCGCTGAGGAAAATTTTTGCAAGCTGCGATCCCTCCCCTCTCAGAACTTCCCCCTTCCTTCCAAATCCTGACTACTAGCTCCCTGGGTCCCACCAACTACCTACCGTTTATAATCCATTATGATATTTTTTTTTCTAAAAAAAACATATTTCCAAATGGAAAAAAAATACCGATTCGCTTCGATCAACCGCCGCTGTTGTTCCGCATAGTCGACCATATCGTTGTAACTTCTGAAAAAAAAAACAGTAAAGATACGCAATCTGCCAGCAGGGGTTCTATTGTTTGCCAACGCAGAAGAGAAAAAAGTTTCAAATTGGGCACTCTACGCTCTAACATTTTTGAAGGCCTTAACCAGAAATAGAAGTTGGTTCCATAAATTTCCTACAATTCTGTTACTGAGAAAAAGCATGTAAAAATTGCGATTTTTCGGCTTGCTGCAGTGTAAGTTACCAGGATTGGCGATTCTATCGGCTACGAAATAACAACAAAAATTCTTTTTACCGGTTCTGTAGTTCCTTCCACTACATCCCCCCCCCAACTATCAACCACCGCATTGTTACTATGCTACACCGCGGTACGCCACTATCATTATGCTGGTCATTACAATCCTGTTTCTGCGTCAATGCGCTACTTCTTACTAAACAATTCTTCTTTGTTGCGCCACCACAACTACATTACTATTCAATAGGGTGCATAAAAACGGCACACAAATAAAGTGGCAGTTCCTGCTCCTTATTGACCCCTATTGCCCTCCAAACTTCCCGCAGCAGACAGACATGTCGTGGGGACCTCCAGCGAGGGGGCGTAGGAGTCGCATTTGATCGCTGCAGGGAGGCTGTCCTTTAGTTGGCAAAACTGCAAGAATTTTCGAAAAAAAAAACTGCAGAGAAGTGGTAAGAAGTTGGGAAAACTTAGGATGATGGTAGGTAGAATGAGGAATGGGGAGGGGTCGTGCCAGAGGAGACAATTTGGAGGGATATTCTCTTTTGGAAAAGTTTTCCCCAACGGCGGCACGTAATTTAGAAAGAGAGTACAAGGAGGTCGCATTTGACCTGGAGAGAAAATTCTCAGCGCTGATTTTCGCTCGACGGACTTTGGGATAGACTCGGAGTACATCATCGCATTGTGTAAAGTTTTGGCTACCCCAAATTATCCCCCCGATACGATCCCTATTCTCATCCTCTCCACCATCATGATTCTCTTATCATCTCCGATTCAACTTTCTATTTCCGTCACACGTGGTGGGTAGAAAACTCTTGATCACTCTAGTAATTAGTGATTTGTACGCTACGCGCGACTGCAAGCATACCGCATTGCACGTGGAAGGGTGAAGTTAATTATCGGAAAACCGTCTCCACCAAACCAATTTACCCTCTCTTAGTGGCAATGCACCCGGTTGGATTCCCAGAGCCATTGATGTGCGTTTGAAAGACCCATTCAAGATCCGTTCTTCAGAGCCGTTTCCAGACTTCCAATTTTGCCGGAAAATAGAGACAACTGTGAAACTGGATACGCCCTGATGGTGGGCAGAAATAGGTCTCCTCCCTCCTCAAAATGTTCTCGTTCCGGCTTTGGTACGCCACCCCCTCCCTTCCCCATCCCACCTACCATCTCCCCAAATCCCAACGTCCTACCATTTTTCCGAGTTTTTGCGGCTTTTTTCGCAAACTAATTCAATTTTCACCAAAAGACTGCTGTCATGTGGGTGGGAGGAAAAGGTAAAGTCTCCGGTGTAAATGTCTCACATCGAAACAGCACGGCTCCTATTGACTGCAAAAAAATGCCAAAAAACTTTAATTTTCACCTGTTGGCCATCGGAGGGACGCTAATTGTAGGAACTGTATAGGATGATGTTTTGATGGAACCGACTGATGAAAGGCCACATTGTGATGGGTTCAGAGCCGTGGAACTCGGAGAAGACGTCGTGTAGTGTTGTGACTGTGAAGAGAATCGAGACGGCGGCGGTTGCGCAACCACTCGGATAGGCGGCTTCGTCATCTGAAAATCACCGCTTGAAAAATCAATTCTTCCCGAAAATCATCGGAAAACATAAATGACTAAGCTATAAAATGGCATCAAGACACAAGTGTAATACAAAAACAGCTTCAAATGAAAATAAGCCGAAAATGTCAGTTTCATCTTCTGTGCGCCCAGGAGAATGGGTGTGGGCAGTACACTGGACGTTTGATTTGATGATGGCCATCGCTCATGATATCGCGAGGTCACATTCCGATTGATAAGTGAGAAATTCGCCCATGACGAGCGATGATTGAAACAACGGAAAGAGTTATGGGGGTTGCAGTTCCACAACAATACAAAAAAAACGTTACACAAAATAGCCAATAACGACCGCAACGGACACCTGCAGCAGTTAGATGATGACGGTCACGACGACGACGATGACGACGACGCAGCAACCCCCCCCCCTCCGTCGATAAACTCGACTTGAAAATGAATCATAATGTCGCCGAAGATAGATAGAGATAGAACGAATCCATTAGCTTCCGTAAACAGATTAGCATGAATTGATCCGTCAGGCCGATCACTTTGCGCTGGCATTCAACATGATTATCCCCGACAAGGGAAAACAGGGGTGGAGGGGGAGGGGGAAAGCAGGAAGAATCAAGCTAGGGAGGGTACATCTGTAACTTTTTCAGTTAGTGTTTTTATTTTTCCTTTGTTCTTTCAAAATTATGTTCACGGCACGTCGTACGCTGGGGGAGGGGCATGGGGATGGGGGAGGAGAAGGGGGAATCCTATTTGGTTGCTGAAAGGAGTGTAGGGAATCGCATTCCTCTTTGAGAAAAATGCTGTCAGTTGTTGACTTTTATCGGCTTTTTCTGTTTCACAAGCGCTGAACCTCCCTGCTCCTCCTATTACTACGGGTGTTTTTGGGGGAAATAAAAGGAATTTTTGGGGAAAAAACAACGGAAAATGGAAGGAACTCGGAAATACAGTTGGTAGGATGGAAGTTGTGAAAGGGAATGAGGGTTGTAGGAAAGGAGGAAATTTAGAGGAGGGGTAGTAGTTCGCGAAAATCTCCCCCAACGACAGGACGTGTCCTGATCGCGTCTCACCCTGCGAATCATGTAAATACCTGTCAACTACCCTCCTAAACTTCTGTCAAGCTGGTCGAAATGGTGCTAGCGCCATTTGGACAATCCTCCATTTTCTCCCCAATCTTGACCAGACTTTGATGAGTTTGACAGGAATTTACAGGGTGCTCGACAGGATTTTTCACAGGGACAGGTACACCCCTCTCCTCGCGCAAGGCGAAGATTCCTCAGCGATAATGATGTGCCCGCTCTGTGAACTCCGTTAATGATCAAAGATCGAGGGGGGAGGGGGGCGACCGCATTCACAAGGTTTCGAAGATCAGGTGAAACGATAGGTCACGCGATGCGAGGACGACCGCTCGATCAGTGCGATTAGCTAATGGATTCCAAGGGATGGCAAACGAGCACCAAGACGACTTCTAGCCCTCGAGGAAGACTCCTCTAGGAAAGCTCCTAACAAATCGTATATTGTGGATCGGGTCCCACGAGCAAACAGAATTCACTCTGTAGCCCTACCATACTGCAGGGCCAAATGGGCTCCCACTCGAGCAACCCTGTCACCACTGAAGCACAGCTTACTTTTCTGCCCAATACTCATATGCAATTTCAGTCTCTGCCCCCAACCCCACTTCAGACCCCTTCACTCTACAATCTATTCGGCGCAGTTTGGCTTGTGGGGGCATTTTCCTGGCTCGCATTTGTGATGCCGAAGTCTTCTTTGAAGCCCTGTGAATGATTGTAAAGATATGCGATAGCGGTGCTTTGAAAGGTCTACATGTCTCATGAAGGTAATTCATTCAACACCAACTAACAAAGGCAACGGACAGAAAATACCCCTTCTAAGCCGAACTGCGCCGTCTACTTCTCTAACACATATTGTTCAGAAGAGTAGAACAAACAGCGAGCAATAATCAGCTCAGCATCAGTAGTAATGTTGAAAGACGCAGTTCGGCGACGGGGGACATTTTGCTTTTTTGCTACATACCCTCGACGTGTAGAGCCATCTAGAGAGTGATTCCATGAGTTTACAGGCTTTACCATGTGAGTTTCTTGAACCGGTACTAGTGGAGCAGTGAAGAAGTGCAAAATGCCCCTCCCTCGCCGAGATGCGCCATGATGATAAAGCCAATATAAAGAGAGGAGGGCCTTGAGTCGGCAAAACGGCCTGTCGTTCCCACACATATCACGAGCTCATGGGTTTTAAGAGATCATTATTCACCAATTCCACGTGAGAAAGCTATTCTCCAGCTATTGAGATCTAGCGGAGAGATGCCGAGTGGGAGGTGCGACTTTATATTTTTGATAGGGTTATAAAATAGTCTTGAAATCACTGATGTGGTCCGTCTTTTCGCTGTCTTCGCTTTTTATTCAAATGAGGGAAGCGAAAAGACATTAGGAATGAAAGGCTGGGTCGGTGTTTGGTAGATTTAAAAAAGCAGATTCACAATGAAATGTATGCGCTCCGTTGATTGGCCTCACCGACGCTGTTCGGCTTGGAGGGGACATTTCAAACTATTGCTATTTCTTTTTCGTTAGTTCATGTTTAAACTGGCCTGTAAGCTCCTGTGAAGCTCTAATAGTACTTGTGAGCCACTTAGGTCACAGGAATCAACAGGCCTTTCCAAGGTGACCTGCATAAGCTTATGCGAGAACTTCGGTGCCCCCAAGCCAACCTCAGAAAAAAATAAGCTACCGCGGGGGCGGGGGGGGGGGGGGGGGGGGGGCTCTGAAATAGGTAAGATTCTCCACCTGTATACTAGGTGACGTGAAGCCCATATTCTCCCGATCAAGTGGTCCAACCCTACCGGTAGAGCTGACAGTCAATTTTGAGGACATACTCAAGAGAAAAAAGTAAACCACCATGGAAATAAAAAAAGGTAAGACGAAAAAGTAGAAGAAAGCCCTTTGATGGCAAATCCACACGATCACAACGTCCTATACACCTATCAATATATAGCACTCGTGAAACAGGAAAAATGAAAAACTGCGAAAAGTCAGCAAGCGGAAGGAATTTTCCCCTAACGCGACCAATTTCTCTCAACAGCAAATCCGACCCTTTTACTTTTCTCAACGCCCGTAAAACGAGAACTATTAAAAAAATTTTCTCAGATCAAATACGACCCCCCCTCGCTCGGGATTCCCTCAACGTGCCCTGCTCACAATATTGTTCCACGATATAGTTGCGTTTCTAGAACACCTAGGACGACAGATCGTGTCTAGCCAGCCTAATGCGCCGAAAAAGAAACTACGAATAGGATAGCCACGTAAGAACCTGCGTCGGGGATGCCAGGAAACCCCATGAACGCGCCACGTAAACGAGAAGTGCGCACATCGTGTGTGATGACGGAGATGATGTAGGAGAAGAACTGAGCGCTGGTACTGGTTAAACTACCGCTTTGCAAAAAGTTTTGTAAACCTCTTAGACTAATGTGGCCCACAAAACCTTGAGCAAGGTCGTCCATCCTACCTACGACATATGAACGCACAGCCGGAAATATCAGGGTACATAGTAATGTTAGTAATGTAGAACCCTTATTGGGGTGTGTCTGACCCTTTCTCCCGCTCGGCTTAGTTGGCTATGACTATGCTGCAATACTATAATTCGGTCGTCGATCGGGGTAGGTGGGGGGGGGAGGGGGCTATCCCCGCTCTCCAATTTTCCCAAAATTTTGGCGAAATTTGGAAAGACAGTGTGCAGGGCGTGGAAGGGGTCGTACAGAAACAGGAAAATTAGGGAGGGGGAGGGGTGATGGAAGCATTTCGTAATATCAATGGACCACGACCTGTACATTTCTTAGAGAAGCAACGTGCAGACGGGCGATTACTCAGAAGAAAAAATCTGGCGCTATTCATATCACATATTGGACCGTAAAGTTTTCCCCATGAGGGTATGCTGTAATTTCGCGAGGGAAGCTTACTTCATAAACACAAGAATCGCAGCCTATTTTTGGCGGCAAAAATGGGGCCGACCTCCAGGACCCAAAAACACTTCAAAACCAATTGTGTGAGTGTTTCCAACGAGTGGTTCGACCCTCGCAGAACTCTAATATCGCAAATCTGTGTGCGAGAAAGCATCGGCAATGCGCTATGTCCCGGCGACTGTGACCGGGTATGTGGCAAGAGAATCGTAATTCGCCGCGCCAGCGGGCGTCGCGTGCAACGTCGACGATTTTGGAGGTATTGGTCGAGAGCAGACAAGGTATGACCAAAAATATAGACATAGGTGTCTACCATATCCTTATCTGATGAAATCCTATGCTGCAGTCGAAAGTCTTGCGCAAGATTCAGAGAGATGTCGCGTTCATTGCCGCGCGCGACGGAGCGGCAATTCACGATTCGCTTGCCCGTCTCCCACTGAGATCTGGCAGAACGCGGTGTTTGTATTTGAAGGGTCAAACTAATACCATAATCTCGCCAAATCTACTCTTAGCGAGAAAATTTGATCAAAATCAGGCCTGAATTTTGTTGGTCAGTGTACAGAGGATAGAGTGTCAAAAATCTGTTAGGAAGCTGGGGTATTGAAATCAATGCCCAATGTGTTCAACGTACTCTACCAGCTCTAATTTTGAATAAAAAAATGGAGGGCGGAACAAAACAACAGAAGAGAAGAGAGGAGATATTGAAACCCGAGCGGAGATTATATTTAGAAAAGAAATGAAGAAGTCAAAGGAAAAAATAAAAAAAATGGAAAAAAACCGTCACAATCAATGACCGAATCTTTCATCGACTCTCATTGATCGTTATCGATTCTAGTCAAGAAGCCCACCCAAGCTCTGAAATGAGATGACAATAGCCAATTAAACCTCTCCCGAACGGGGACTAGGCCCTATAAATCTGCAAAGAATCGGAATCTTCCTAACTAGAGAACAGTTTAAGTAGGCTGGAGAACGTGCAATTAGCAAAAGCCATCAATCTTCGACAAACAAGCACTTGAATCTTCCCTTTTCATTTGCCATTCAAGAAAAAACCGGTTTACACCTTGTGAAAGGGCGAGAAAGAAAGAATAAGGTCGACAATGGATAGCGAAGGAGAAAAACTGAACCGCCGAAACACTAGCAAAGGGCTAGGCTCTTTTCGATGACAATAGATGGGGAGAGAAGATAGACTGTGCGCGAAGAACAGTGCAGCCCCCATGGATACGACCGCTGTCGGCTGTCATCCCGATTACGATGGAATCGTTCATCCTAGCCTAGACTTAC